>JAOVVI020003722.1:0-18624 GCA_028571085.2 Nepenthes alata | reverse complement strand
GCCCTGAGCCGTTGAGCCGCCAAGCTGATCGAGCCGACTTGAGCCGCGAACGGCTTCTTTGAGCCGTTTTCGAGCCGATAGGGTTTCATGCCCGATTCATCTTCTTCAATCGTTTCATCATCTTCTGGCATTTTACTCAATTAATTACTGAAACATTTGTGGTCCATTAAGTTGTGATAACTCTCCCATTAAGTCAATTAATTAATTTTGGCCGATTTGAGTACAAAACGCTCGATTGAGGTGGGTGATAGTTTCGCCTATAAATTGAGCCTTCTGACTTTATCCCTGGCACCCAACTCAAGTATTACACCATCTAAACGAGTGAAGGAGTGTCCAGAAGCACGGAGCCGGTTCGTATCGCAAGTTCAAAAACAGAGCACCAAATGGCCGGAAGTATAAGAACCGATTCTAAATTTCACTTTAGGGGTTGTTTTAGCCACATCAATATCTAACATAGAGAAATTAACAAAATTTTCTAAGATATAAAATAAACACCCCAAATAATATCATAAAAAAATTTCATGATTCGGTAGCTTAATTTAGGGTTAACAAAATGTTCTCAATTTTTCTGTCCCTAGAGAAGGATTTCTGACTTGGGTATTTACGGTGATAAAATATTTCGCTGTTCTCTGATCTATTATTTATAATTTTTGGTACGCAAGGCATAAATTGAGAGATACAGAGATCAAACTCGTTTGTGATCCACCCGAGTTGAAGAACTTAAAGGTTCTCTAATCCGCACGATAACCCATAAACTCCCCAAATAATAACATAAAGAATTTTTATGATTCGATAGATCAATTTAGGGTTCATCAAAAGTCTCAATCTAGAAATAATAGGAAGAATTAATGTTACTTGATGGGATCACAAAAATAGCACTGTGAGATTGAACCAACAAAGCAACTCCCAAACAAAATTGCTCACTGCCGAACCATGCCCAAAATGTATGTTGAAATCAAAGAATTATTATTTGTTCTCAAGTAAAACCTCATCCTCGCTTTTTTTAAGGAATTAACATGATTCTGGGCTCAAAAAATTAGAAACTTATGCCGTGAAGTTTTTCTTGTACATGCCGCATTGTAGAAAACTTTAAATTTCATTGTATATAATACGAACTCGTCAATACAATATCGACAAGTGTCAACTTCCTAAAATTAGAGAATTATATTTTGTTAATTATGTTATGGATTTTTCTACTTGATTGTTGTCGATTACATTCTTTTGTTATTAGTTGCATATGGAAGTGAGGGTTGCTATTGGCTACGGGTATATTTACCCATCGCTGTTCATGCTTGAAAAAAAAAGGAAAGATATTTTCTAATTTCTACTTTGCCTCTCTCTCTTGGTTTCCTTCCCCTTCTTATTTTTCCCTAATTTCCCTCGTGCGCTCTCTTCTTTCTGTATTCTTCCCCTTCTCCTCTGCCAGAACTCCCCTGCCCTCACACTTCGTCGTCGATCCTCAGCGCGTAGCTCTGGAGCACGTATCAATTGGTACTTTCATTGAAACAAAAGCAGAGGAGATTAAAGAACGAGCACTCGATGCACTCGAAGCTGCCATCGCCGAGCTTGCCAACGTGATGAAGGACCTCCGATGGGTTACCGACAGATTTAGCACCACCATGTCCACCGCGGTTTCCACTACAGTTCCCATCCAGTCGTCCATTACTGAGCTCAGCCAATCGCTCCACAACATTAAACGAAGACCTAGCGTACCTTCAATGTTGAAGGAGTTCCACGAGTTACAGACGATCGTACCGTAACACGCATCAAACTGGCCGATTGCTGAGCTGGATGGTTGTCGCGCAGCTTGTTCGGTTGCTGAGCTGGAGGGAGAGCTGGTTGCTGAGCTGGATGGTTGCCGCACTGCCTGGCCGGCAGCTGAGCTGGATAGAGCACCGGTTGCTGAGATGAATGGTTGTCGTGCAGCCTGGCTGGTTGCTGAGCTGGATGGTTGTCACACAGACTGGCCGGTTGATGAGCTGGATGGAGAGCCGGTTGTTGAGTTGGAGGGTGAGCCGGTTGCTGAGCTGGATGGTGACCCTCAAATCGCCATTTCTGCTTCTACTTCTAAAAAATTTCCCCACACTTCCATTACCAATTCTGCCTCCACCATGGCACCAGCCCAGAAAGCCCTCACTGAAACCCTTCAACCCCTAAATCAAATTGAAAGGCATATTTTGACATCCATAATTCTCCCTGTTTTGCCAACTCCCCATTGTTCACGGCTCTCACCTCCGAACATTTACCCCAAATTGCTCAGATCCGGCCCTTACTATCACAGGCCTTACCCAATGTCCAAATCGTTACTTCCAATCCAACTCCAATTAACAGAATCAATGGAGATGGATGTTCAGATTTTCACTGCCGACCGTTGACCAAGCAGCCAGAACACTCCTTGGTGAGACCACCGAGCCATGAGCTCTTATTGTTGAAGCCGATGACGATACTGGACTCTTCTAGCATGGCAGAAGGGGTGGAGGAAAAAGTGGAAGCCAACTCTGTCGTTCTTATTTCTCCAGAGGCTTCAGCGGAGGAGTTGGGAAACCCTCATGCCCTTGCTTCAATCCAAGAACTGAACAAATCTGTGAGTATTTATCCTCTAACAATTGAACTGTCTACGGGTAGATTTTTAAAATTTCAGGTTATTCTGTGTACCAGTATCAACCTGGATAAATCGATGAAAATTGTTGAATACTGCCATGGTTCTCATTCTGCGAGAATCTTCATAAAATCCGTCATACATTATTTTTTTGGCAATGTCTTCAATGACTCGGGTCTTGAGTTTACTGCTGTAGACGTGGCTGGTGAGGAGTCACATGCGGACAATCTTGCTCTTATGTCCGTTGTGGGAGTAGAGATGTTTGAGCTAGTAATACTTCAGGATCCGCATGATTTTCTTCTCCGTGCTTTCCCTAAGTTTGATTATCCAGTTCACCTACATGTGGCATGCCAAGCCTTGGATAATCTTATATTGGAGATGGGTCACCATTTGGTTACTGGGTCATCGAATGTGGTGGTTGGGAAACTACATCTTCGTTTTCCAGAGTAACAGCTTACGTTTATATTTCTTACAATCCTTACAACTTAATGAAAAAACTATATAGGAAAATTAGAGTCCACCTTAGCATACGTTGGCTCCCTAAACGAAAATCTATTCCCCCATTGATGGACAAATCTGGTTGGTAGACCTTGGATGCATTGTACATGATTGTTGCTCCTATTGGTACGAGTCTAAAGTTGGATTTCAGTCGGCCAGCTTTCATGGTGGACCTTCCTGAAAGGCAGGCTGCCAAGGAACATGGAGTCAACACAGGTATGATGACAATAGCGGGCTTCTTCGATAGAAACTCTCGCCTCTCTCGTCCACCCATATACTGTACTTCGCCATTCCTTCTCTTTAGCGGTCTCTTTAGCTGCTAAAAGTTTGTGAATCTTCTCAGTATTACGGTGCTTCAGCATTTGAGGGAACTCTTTCAATTAGATCCTGCTAACTATATGTTGGCTATTTGTGGAACTACTGCTCCTCGAGAGTTTCTCACCTGGGACATTAGAGTTGCAATTTAACAATTGCTGCGTTGGCATCCTTAAGAAACATCAGCAGGACCTAGACTACTGTTGCACTTCTTCTGCAGCATTTGTAGATAAGTTACTATGCCTAGTTCTGATTTGCTCTCCAAAACTGGCCTCCATCAGCAGCGTCCTTGCAGCAGTACAATCCTGCAAAGCCGGTTCCATAGCTATCACTACTCTCCAGTTTTTGCAGACCATTAGCAGAGCAACGTCTATCCTGGAGTCCTTTCATCAAGTCAAGACAACCGCTGCTAACCCCACTTGTGTTGATCACATTGCCAATGCATACCGATACATTGACTACAGTGGCCAAGGATATGCCGAGGATCCTTATCAAGGACCCGGCCAAGGCCTTTTATGCAGTAGAATGCAGGTGCAAGACCCTTCAAAAGATGACGATATTGATGCAATTTTCAACAGGGTTAGACAACTACAAGCTGTTGAACGGCCGGTTGATTCCTCTTCCTCTAGAAGCTTTACTAGAACAGAGAGACTCCTCTCGGCTTTCTTGGAGAGCATCAGGAATTCCGAGTGGCCGAAAGAGCTGGGGCTGGCAGAATGGAATACTCACGTCCATGTTGCTCTCGTGAGGAAGGATGAGAATTGCCCAAAACCAAAGAAGAAGCAGGTTCCATCTCAGGGCGTAGGAAGAACATTAGGCTACAGCAGCAATGCCAGAGAACTCGGTGCCCTATATGGTGCAACACGACGAGGAAACTTGGAAACATTAAGGTTGCTAAAGAATAAGGATTTTGGCGCCTACATTCCTGATGGAGACGGGAACATACTGTTCCTGCTGGCAGCAAGAGGTGACCATGGGCGGGTGCGCGAGCCCTTAATTTGTAGTGGAGCTGGGTGTGATGCTGAGAAACCAAAGGGAGAAATTGCTGCCCCGTTTGCAAGAAGAGCCAATAGGAGGAGGACCAGGTTAACCAGCAGCATAACAGTGGCAATACTTTATCAAGCGTTCTCCTCGTTCAACCTTGAAGACAATGTTATTTTGATGGAGACGGCAATGATACGAACTCTTCAATACAGCACCAAAAACTGCCAACTTCCTAAAATTAGAAAATTATATTTTGTTAATTTTGTTATAGATTTCTCTGCTTGGTTGTTCCTGATTACATTTTTCTTCTATTTTCTTCTGTTATTAGCTGCACATGTAAACGAGGGTTGTTATTGGCCACGGGTATATTTACCCATCATTGTTCATGCTTGAGGGATGGAAGAAAAGAAAACATTTACTCTCTTTTATACTCTCTCTTACCATCACCCCTACCTCCTTTCTCTACTTTTTCCTCTCCCTCTCTCTTTCTCTCTGTCCTTTCCCTGCTCTTCTGCGTTTCATTTTTGTTGTTCTTCCTTCTCTTCTCTGTTTTCTCTGCTGCCTTCCTCCGCCAGAACTCCCCTCTTCTCGTCACTCCCACCTTCCTGCCGTCAATTATCGCAATTACGCCATGGAACATGTATCAAAAAATAAATTACTACATAAAATTGGGTGACTATAGGATATCTCAAACATTGCCACATAATTACTTATTTTCATTTGCCAGTGTTGTGAGTGAGAATACATTACCCCTGGTGGAAGTCAATCACTCCAATTGGTACATAACCTGAAAAGACTGAGCCATAGGAATTTCCTCTCTTTATTGCCAGGATTGAATTTCGGGCCAAGCTTATATCCGCAAGTGAAGCTCTTATGAAGATCAGAGATGAAGCCCCTACTTAATGAGATAAGAGGATTTAGTGTTGTGCTCACTCCGATTGGTAAAGAGACACCACCAAAGTCTCCACCGGCATGACATCCAATCAAAGCCAACACTGAACAGAGGCCTTTCAAAACGTCAAAGGCTCAAAAAGCCCTGCAGGCACAAACGCCTCCGTCTAATACTGGCAAACTTCTGTCGGACTACCAGCACATCTCCAATGCAACAATGACATTTCCACTTGATCTAACTTCAAGCTGCCATCATTAAAATATAGTACCCCTTGTACCCTCATCCTTTTTTATGTTTCTTACTTTATTTTTTCCCCTTGCATGCACCGTGTAGTTAGACTAACGAAAAGCAAATAGAAAAATTAGAGCTACATTGATGACATCAATGTAAAATTCCAATATCATATGCACACACCATAGCAAAACTTTGGTCAAGCATTAAAACAAACGTCAATCTCAATAACCTTCAGATTAAATGCCTAGTGCAAATTGAGCTCTTGAGTCCAACAATTGAAAAATTACCCAAGGGACTAATCTGAAAACTATATTCAGAATTAGCATGAATTGTCCCCTAAAAGGTGATGCAGATTGCTCATGATCCACAACATACAAAAGATAATGAATTTGATGGCAGAAAAGCATGATCACAAGGGTACATAAAATCTCCTTCGACTATGGATGTTGTCACCAGTACGTACCAACACAACAACAGGGAAAGTAACAGCACTTCCCTTATTTGGCCAAAAGGGACGGATTTAACAGGTAAAAAACTGATCCACATCCATGCATAAAACCATACAAACACAATAAGCACCAATTATAAATATCTAATCACCTGGGGAGGCTGCTTATGGGAAAATTGCGTAATGGGTCTTCTCTCAATAACTCAGTTTCCCTGAGATTAAAGAGGTTGTAGTAAATTACTTAAAAGTACATGGGCAGCACACTAGATCCAAAATGCAGTGATTCTCTGAGATGTCATACCTCTTAAGATCTCTCTCTGTTCCCTCTCTAAGCTGCAAACTCGAAGATTTTCCAACCTTGGCACCAGTTTGATTCACCCTGCAGAGGATATGAGGTGATAGAAATTGATGTTATAATCTAGAGCATGAGATCGCATACTCCAATCTGACTCTTGGAAGGACAATATTCCATTGAGATAAAAATACATGTTTAGATTAAATAAGTTGTTGAAAGCATTAAGTAGTGTGCAGAATGGTTGTTGTATCCTGAACATAACAACACTTTCAATGAATGTCATTGGCTGATTCTTGCTGTGTTGCGACTCTCCGAGTAGAGTTCACAGCAAGAGGCATACGAAATTTGTATAGGGAGAAAGTGATCAAAAAATAAGGTTCTTAAAAAAAATAGGTGTCAAGAGGGAAAAAATACAATTGTTTATGACTTTGCCATCTCCCTGACACCAAATAAATATGGATAAACACGTGTGATGAATTTGTCATCTCCTCAACACCACATAAATACGGATATACACAATTGTGATGTTATACAGCCTAAATCAAGATATCTGACTATATATTCTAATAGTCAGAAACACAAAAAAATTAACAAATTAAGTGATACTGCTATGGATTTGCTTAAATTCTTACACTTAATGGAAGAATACAATTTACATTTTCAAACGCAGAGGAAGCCCAATGCACAAACTCCTAAATCAGAGTTTGGAAATAGTCAAATGAATGCAACTTTACCCTAATATTGCAAAAAGGTTATATTAATGGCTTAAAATGGTGACCAACATGTCACAATGAAGTAATGCACTATTTGCACTATAACATCAAGGTGGTTCATTTTGAGCTATTTTGACTGATGATCAATAAAGGTCACTAATTTAAGGAAATCAATGTACAGACAAAGTCTATTGGAGCTGATATTGTGTAATCAAGCCCAGGCTAACTTTCTAAAGGGCTTGGACGTGTCAGATTTACGCAATCATGTAACATCCCAGATATTTCTAGTAACATACTTATGTGCATGAATAATTGATTAATAATTTAACTAGAAAAAAATAATTAATTTTAATGAGTTCAATTCTTGCAATTTTAGCATAGGTCATGGACCTTGTTTTAAAGAGGGCCAATTTCACTATGCAATATTTGGAAGATTATTTTCATAAAACATTAGCGTCAACTAGAAATTATCCTAGATTTAAGGAAATAATTAATTATTAAAATAATTCCTAGAGGACTTGCCTATTATCAAGAATGTTGTCTGAATTGTATACCAACCTTATGGGTTGTATAATTAGTTAATGTAGAGACCTATTTTGTAGGAAAACATAATTTCCTTGTAAAAAGGCTAAAAATTAGAACTACTTTAGATATTTTCTTTGGCTAACCTATCTTTTGTTCTAATTAGTTATTGGGTGACCTATTTTCCAGGAAATCACCTTAAAAATTATTATTGATTTTTGGAGGTTGTATCTATGTATGGAATACTTATATTTTGAAGTATTTCTCAGCCAGTTCATGATGCCAGGGGCAAATAATACCAATATAATGGATAGGATAATATTTGGAGTATAGACCTGAAATTTAGGGAACTTGGATGAGGATTACTCTAACTACTTCGATCCATTTAGCCACCCCATTATAGTAGTCAATTGGTTATGTTGTCAGCTTGATTTTGGTATTAAAAGTCAAGGATTAAAACAACCAAATGGGAGATAAAGTTTCTTGGAGGAAAAATAGGAGTGAGTTAACCACCTTAACTCTAATTCTTCTCCCTTCTACTAGCTGCGTCACCAAGAGAGATTTGGGTGGTTATCATTCAATTTAAGTCAGAGATTTTATCATCTAGCTGTGGAAATAATTCTTGATGTTAATGAAGGAACTCGGACAAGCAAAATATGGAGTAGAATGTTAGCACAATCTTGGGGAGTCAAACTTAGTTTGCCAACTACCTTTGTGGTGGGAGTTTGGCTGAATGAGATAAGAGAGGTGGTATATAGTTGTTTGATGAGATGATTGGGCTAATATATCTCCTAGTCTTGAGTGAGATAATATTAGATATGGGAGAAAGAAACTAACTACGAGAAATCCCAACAATTAGAAGAGGTTACACTTAACTTTTGGGAATGGTTTCAGCTGCCTTGGGATGAGATATTTTGGCACTACTCTACTCCCTTTTCGAATCCAAGAGAGGGAGACAACCACCTTAGCTTAGCTCCCCTCCTTGGTATAGTTATCATTTCCTTCCCCCATTTCCTTTGGTTGCCATCCGAGTGTGAAGTGAGAGAGAGGACCTGCCAAGGAGAGAGCTAGACAAGAAGAATAAAGTGAGGAGCATCCACCTTCCGGTAAATTTACTTGTGACCTTTGTTTAACTCTGAAGTTCCTATTAAATAATTTTTATTATTCTTGGGAAAACGAATGTTTCCATCCTTAAACTTTAGAATATTTCCTTGATCAAGGGGGGTGAACAACCGGCCAAATATGATTAAATTCGACAATTGAGAATGTTGCTTTAGAGTTGTTATCACTAATAATTGTTTCCGTGATTTTTTAGTTATAGCATATTGATTGTTAGGAGGAGATTCGAAATTGTGGACCTTAAGGGGATAAATTGATAACTCTATCTAAAACTAAGTTGGTAAGTTTTGGTGAGGAAAATGATAACCGATGAAATAAGAAAACAAAGGAGAGTATGTTGCTAAACCCTAGTGGCCAAATGCAATAGGAATGGTTAGGAGGGTTAATTACATGGTTTATAACTCAAAACATACACTAATTAAATGATAAGAGATATGAGAAAAACATTCTCTACAATTTTCTAGTTGGCCATGAGCCTAAGGAAGAAATTTCAAGTGTATGTTGTAATTGTTATATGCTTGTTACGCTAATTTGTATCCATATTATTTCTTTAAAGCATAATAGATGGTATGTTAGAAAAGATGAGGACTTAATATGTAGTCCGAAAATAATGGCCGCACCCTCAGGGTTATAAGAGGAAAGTTGGGTACCTGATAATTATTAACATAAGACAATTAGGGTAAAATTTTGAAAGATTTTCATAGTTTTGACTTAGAAAATAAGTAGTTGAAGGAGGAGACTTGGCATTTTCTAGTGATCCGTGTGGTAGGGCTAGGACTAGAGTGGTTTTGAACTTGTAGGGGCATCTTCAATCTACATGATTAATTAGGGATGATCAAAAAGAAAACTCCTACCCAATATTTGGTTGGAGGAAATTAGGTGGAACAGAATTTTTATTTCCTGAAAATAAATATTCCTCCATTTGGTTACAAATTTAACCGAAATAAATATTTTCAGTGAATATTTATTCCCACATGAAAAGTAGGAATAGCTATTCCCACTATTTATTATTATTATTATTATTATTATTGTTATTACATTTTATTTTTATTTTTTTGTTTTATTATTATTATTATTATTATTATTATTACTATTATCATTATTATTATTATCATTATTCCCACATTATTCCTCATACTATTCTATAAACCAAATAATAAAATACTAATTCACACTGTATTCTATTCTAACAATCAAATATGAAAATAATAATTCTAACTCTATTCTCATCCTATTCTATTTCCTGAAATAACTATTCTATTCCTACCTTATTCCATTCCAGAAACCAGGCATACCACTAGTGTTAGACTTGTTAGACAAAGGACGTCGTCGGCATTAGTGAGACGTGATCATTTGGAGTACTTAGGTGCTCATGCTATTCCTCAATGTTCATGATTCCTTTTGAGTTCTTTTTGAATTTTGTGAGTATATTTTTAGTACTTTTTGGCTAAATAAACAAGAATGTATGAAGACATTCAAATATCTAAACAAAACAGACTCTATAAGACCTTAACGTAATTTATACTTTTTCGATATTTATTTCATGTCTAGTGATAGAGGTCAATTGATTTTTGAGGTGAAAGCTCTTAAACTTAGGACCATCATATGAGATAATATCACGAAAATTATGGGTGAGCGATATCATAATGGTATAAACATGCTACAAGTACACTACTACATGATAGCTATGATACTTTAGTGTAGTATACCCTTCTTCCAATACCTATTTTGTGTCCGATGATAGAGGATGTTTCGAAAGAGTATATTACGTATACAATATCTGGAAAGACTATAATAGTAGTGAAGATATCATAGATGATGGGCAATCTCGTGATACTTATCTAACTTTTGAAAGTATAAATACATGCTCTTTAGTCACAAGAGCAAAATAAGATCCACAATGAGTGTTGATATCTCACATCATTATGACAACATGAGTAGGATTTCTAAAAATCTAAGGGAGGATCATAATATTACAGATACTTTGAGACTACGATACCTGATTTCCATCTAATTTAATTCAATAATATCAGTTTATTTTGGATAAATTGGATGTGACAGAAAATATTAGTGCAGTGTAAATTTGAAAAATTATTGGAGCAAGAAAGTAGCCTAATGCCTGAAAGGCGCCCAACACGAGCCTAATCACGTTTTCCAGTGTTGGCACGCTCAAGGAGCACCTAAGGTAACGCTCGAGCGCAAAAAGCAGTAAGGTTACACTTGAGGGGCACCCAAGGTGGCACTCAAGCACAGTAAAAGTCTAGGGAGTGACGCCTGACGTGCGTCGAAGTAGCACTCGTGCGCCGATTGCCTATTTAAGGCACAACGCGTCATTGTTCGGCCATTCACGCTGAAAAGAAAGAGAATTGGAGAGAGAGAGGAGAAGGAGAGAGAAAGATGAGAAGAGGTAATTTGAAACATCCTTTTTGTTAGATCTGCTTAGTTGGCGGTTAAAGTAAGCATCTTTATGCCCTATTCTTGGTTTATTTTAGATTCTGATTATTTTTGCTTATATTTGGAGGTTTTAATATAAATGCACATTAGTTTACTCACCCCATTTGCTTCCCTCAGACATGTATGTCCTTTTTATCAATTGTTTTGAAGTTCTTCAATATTGTTAATATTTGAAGATTTTGTTTATTTTATAAAAAATGGGTAAATATTTTGAGGTATAACATTTAAGTACCAGTATATTTGTAAAGAAAAAATCATGAAAACCTGCATATGGGCTGTACATATAGTATCCATATATTGCTGCTCTGAGTCAGGCTCTATCTTCGTTATGTACTTCGATATGTGACCCTTTCCCGACTGGGAAAGCTTTGTATATGACCTTTCTAAGTTGAAGTTTCGACCTTTTCCACCGACATAAAAAGCTTTGTGATATATGACGTAGAGACCCTCCCTAATTGTATTGTTATAAGAACAATCATAAAGAATTGAACGGAGCTAATATATTTGGATGTCTGAATATATCAAACAAACTTAAGAAATGCACTCAACTCTGCGGGTGACAAAACGTAACGGTTTTGTTCCCTATCTATAGGAGATAGTATGTAGATGGCCCTGTTCATTGGCCTAAATAGTGGTTGATATAGCTCAAGGTTACCGAAAATATGTATAACCCCTTCTCAATTAGTCTTTCGATCTTTGGTTCTCCAATTTGTACATGTTTTGGATTTTGATGTGTTTTTTACGTTGATTTGTATTGAGACTTCATTTAAGATTCGCAAGTTTTGCGCACAGTTGAGATTCGGTCGGTCTCGTACATTTAAATATATAATTTCAATTGGATTCGTTTTGGAATATGATTCATTTGGATTATACTTTCGTTCAGAATATGCTTTGAGTATAAGACCACATTCGAACTTTTGTTGATGAGCATTTGGAATTTGGATTTTACAAGTTTTGTACACGTGTGTATCGTCCCTCATTTTGATTTTGGATGCATTAATTTGCTATATGATATATATTGATATTTGCTGAGCTTTACATTCATATTTCCGTTTCTTCTTATCCCTTCAAATTAGTGGGATTGAATACGTGCAAGAGCTTGGACATCATTTGATCAACGTTTCGTCTATTTTGATGAGTATTAGTCTGTAGTTCGGGTTGTGTTTGTATTAGTTGTATTTTGCGTATTAAGAGACAGTGGGATTTGGTTTGTGGTCTTGTATTGAGAACAGTTGGGTCATTGTGTAATTGGAAATGTATGTGGTTGGTTTGTCCCTCCCTAACAACATTGTAAAGCAGGTCACATTTATTTTATTGTCCGAATGGATTATCTGATAAGGTCTTGTGATTAATTTTATGTTCTTATTTATTATTATTATTGAATATTGAAGTCATATGATTTGTCGTCAATCACGCCCGGATTTGGGATTTATTTCGATCATTGTTAATCAATATTGGGAATTTTAAATATTGTGGGCTGTAATTATTTAGACATGTTTTGGTCCGGAGTTGTGACAAAGACCTCACTGCATCGATTGGAATTCATTGAGATCCAATGGATGTCCTTTAAAGTATCAAAATTATAATAAAGTTGACATCATAGTTGTTTTTTTCACATATCATTACTGAGTTATATTATTATTAATGTCATTTACTAATTATCCGAAGATTAATGCTTTTTTTATATATTTTTTATTGTTGGAAATTATTTTGACAAATGAATTTCCTAAATAGCTGGATTTTCTGCTATTACTAACATTGGTTAGAGTTACTTGTTGAGTTTTTACCTCACTCTTGATATTTATTTCTTCCAAAGTACAAGTTAGAGATAAATGATTCTAGAACTAGAAAGAGAGTTACGAACTTTATCATCTTTTGGCGTCTAATTGGTGAGGATGTTAATTATTTTATACTCTAGAAATATATTCAGTATTTTATTTTACTTTATTTGAATTTTTAGGGCTATAATTTTCTCCAAGGTTTTATGTATGAGAATTTTCAGACCTTAATGGTTATATTTTATCATTTATGGTTATGAGATGATGATGATTTAAGATTTATTATTTTTTTGCATGGACAGATCTGGAAGCAGTCATAGGTTGGGTCCGAGTCACCACAAATCCTTTGAAGGACTTTTTGGTTATTTTCAAACTCAATCAACTATCATTCAACATTTAATTGTAAGTTAAAAAATTTCTTTTGTTATGTTTATTACATTTCGGTAACATGTATGTGATATTTCAATTATCAATATACTGAAATTTTAGTGAATCCTCTGGATTGAATTATATCACTAAGAAATCAAACTCCCTCATCATCAGTTGCCTCAAACTGTCACTTAACCGAGCCATAATTTGCAGCCAAACAAATCACCAACCGCCCTAATGTCAACCTCAAAAAGCCACTTGTCTTCCTAAAAAATTCTATATAAGGTGTGCTTCTTGGAGAGTCAAGCACATCCCTCACCCCTTTCCATTTTGCATTCTGTTACAAGGCAACAAAATTCTGTTAAGGGAAAAACTGATTAGTGAGAGAGAAGAGAAGGGAGAATAGAGAGAAAAGTGGGTTGAAGCTCTTGTGAGCTACCACTGCCACTGAAGTTGCTGCTCTATTCATGGAGTTTAAGGAATGAACCTCAATTGATGATCATTTGCAGCACTACTGCTGGGTATGCTGCTGTCGTGAAGATTATTTGTTGTTGGAGCTGTTGCCGGTGAACAGTACCAGGCATGTGAGGAAGATGATGAGCAATAATTAGGTGAAGAAAATCATTTTGTAAACCATTTTCAGGCCAACCATTTATATATTTAATCAATTTATTCATATCTTTGAAATTGTTGTTCTCATATTATGAAATGTGTAGTTTAATATTACATTGAAGAATCTTGGGTTTGATATCTCAAAGTAGTAGAAATCAAGTGACGAAGATGGATTGAGAAACACTAAAATCTGTCAACTCCACAATTGGCTGAGGTTTCAGTATATGTTCGAGCCAATCGTTTCTATAGTTAACAAATATGTTCATAACAGTAACATTATTGTTCTTACTCTAAAATATTTAGTTTAATAAAATATTGCCAAAAGTTAAGTTTGATTACCCAATGTGGTAGAAATTGAGGGACAAAAACGTGACAATTATCACAAAACCAATCTCAGCTCATTCTTTACTAAAGCTGCTGTGGATTTTTGGCTTATCTTTTATATATTAAACCCATGTATTCATGTCTATATAATTACAATTCTTACACTATGATATACATAAATTAATATTTCATAAAGGAAATGTGTGTTTTATTACCCAAAGATATGCCAACGCAGTGACGGAGTGACAACGATCACCAAATCTGCCCTCACCCCTGTTGTTGTTGCCGGCAGATTTTGTTGATGTGCCTGGTAAACATGATGTAGAAATTCTAAGTTTAGGTCCTTGAAATTTATGCTAATGCATGTTGTTGTTGCTACAGACATATAGTTGATCTATTGAGCGGATTATTTAGTACTTGAGTAACTAGACAGATACTCGAGAGTCAGGTCAGGTTTTGAACGGTGATATCATTTCATGAATTATTTGGCGATGAAAAAATAGAATGTATTTCATATATCTATGGCCTTAGAAGTGGGATTAATGAATTGTTAAGTTCGATAATAAATCGATAAGTCTTACAAGTCCATGTGCGAGGTGGTGTTCGAGCTGGCGATCGAATGCAAGAGAACATAAATGAATTTCAGTCCAATTTTAATTCTAGATGATATCGTGCTATGAGTAACATAGCTTAGTGAGCCATGGTGGATCCAATGAAACGATAGATGTCGGATGCTTAGGATATCCATGGATATTTATTAGTCTTCTTAGTGATAACCTTCTTTGTGTTAATTTTAATCGCATGAGTATAATCCTTATAAGTACCAAACAATACTCCTATCATTGTACGTTACAAATTTCCTTTACGTTATACTCGATTGCATGAGTATTTTATTGGTTTCTTACGGTTAAGATAAAAAAAATTATATGAAAATATTAAAATCTCAACAATATGAAACCTACAGAACATTAATATAGTCAATAGTCGTCCAATACTGATTTTCGTATTATGGTAATAATGAAATATATTGCCCAGTGTGAAGGAATACTTATGGTCATACAACTATCATATAGTGTGGTATTAAGGATATCAAGACTAGGGATGCTGAATTTGGCATGTAGCGATTCCTGTAACATTGATGGGCAAAGAAAATCTACATAGTGATATTCTCGTACCCTTGGTGAGCAGAAAGAATCTAAGTAATGATGTTTTCATACCCTTAGTGGGCAGAGGGAATACGTGTGTTGAGAGGATGTCCGCACACTCGTACTAGAAAAATCTCAAGAGACCACTAAGTTTGTCGCATGTCAAACATACGAGTATCAATTTCCTCATGTAGTTACCCAGCCGTCGGGGCCATGAATACATAGTTTTTGGCTCACAGTGACAGAATAAGATTTAAAAGATTTTCATTATACCGCTTAGGTTCAGGATTAAATTGAAATTATGAGTTAAATTTAGTAAAATCTATGAGTAGGATCCTATGGATTCTATGATGTTTTATTATTATTCAGATTCAAATTATCCAAGTCATCGTAACATTCGAATCCAGGAAATCATTGTCTTTTTTTGTAATATTTGGACCTAAAAAATCCCTATCTTTCTTGTGATTTTGGGCTCAGGGGGTTCCCACCTATTATCAATGAAATCTGATTTCTATTGAATCCTTTTGTCTTCGTAATATGGGGACCTATTCTTATTCATTTGAATCGTAGTTACAACAAGTTATGTATCTCAGATAGAGGTTATTGACGAGTTTTATATTATTTGTATTGCTTTTACATATCATTATATTATTTATCCGAGATAATTATTGATTATTATGTGGTGTTAATTATTATCACTAATATTTGTCTCACCCCTACTTGTATTGGCCCCAAATTAAAGCAAAGTTCGAGTTGCTAGTGGATGATCTTTTAATTGTTATAGGATATCATGTATAGAGGATCTAGGAAACCAGTAACAATTTCCTTTGAATGTTGTAAAAGAATTTTTTTGTAAATTGTGTAGACATTATATCTAGGGCAATAACCCCTAGTAGTTGCTTGATGCATCCGAACTTTATATTTTTCATGATTTGTTCGAGACATTAAGACTCTTTATGGATAATTATATTTTTGAGGTATTTTTTTATTCATAATGGTAACCAGAATATTTGTATGGTTTGCGGTTTTTTGCGTAAGCAATTTGGTCCAAGTCAGGGGATTCGAGTCCGGGTCGCCACGTACTCACGTGTGATGATACCATATTCCAAACTTGCACCCCACAATTTTGTTGTTCTAACTATACCACCAAAAACTTTGTTCTTCTTAAGAATTTAAACTTTGTTCTTCTGCAATTACAACATGAATATGACATTTTACCTTGATCTCAGTTGAAATAATTCTTTTTTTTTTCCTTATTTCAGAAAAGATAAAACTGCCAATAATCTATTCCACACACACCAAATAACAAGAATTTAATATTTCCAATGCGGAACAACCAGAGAGACTTACCCGGAACATTCGTCATCAACAAACACCTCTATGTAAGTGGTGGCAGATCCTCCAGTTCTATGCCCAGGCCTCTGGGGGATCTGAGAGCAGAGGACTTGAGGCTTAGTTCAGTATTACTATGAGCAATTATGAGATGCTAGGAGTTAGGCATTGACCTTATGTGACGTCCACTTGGCAGGGACTGCTTTGTTTTCTTTGTTTCTCTCTGTTTGTGTTGAAAGACTGTCCCACAGTCCTGATTCTGTCTTCGACATATTTACTTCATTACCGGAGCTACTTTGAATATTAATATCCTTATAAATGGAAAGTGGAACCCGCAGTCCCCTACAATATAAAAAGTACACGTTCACTTGAAAAGAGGCTGTAAGTTAATGTACGCCACAGTTAATAGTAGCTATTGTCTGCCAACTACTTCAACAATTATTTTGGCAATGCAAGATGCTTTTGAGAAGCCTTACTCACCGATTACCCTGGGAATCATCTCTGGAAGCATCAGAGCTCTCTGAAGCATTTCTTCCTGCAACAAGGATTTCAGATTTTGCATTTATGAAAGTAGAAACAGCATTGAGAATAAATGAGAAACCTAAGATTAAAATCGAGCTACAAAACTTACGATTTTCTCTTCCAGAGAGGACACTACCAAAACTACGAATTGGAAGGCAATTGTCTGTAGAATTCTTCTAGAAAATAAGCACAGATTGGAATTGGTATTGTAATTAATAAAAAATTGAACAATATTACGCTGCAATAATAGGCGGCATACATCTGCAAGCCCTTTTGGTTTTGTCATTGACTGTGCCAGAAACTTCCTGTAAGCAGCTTCCAAATTTTCTTGTGGCTGAGCATTTCTTTACACAACAAAATTAATAATCAGGAAAACAGGTTCATCTTCCCAATATTTTACAATGAAATTACCATTAACTCTACAGAGATATAAATTATTTATCATTTCTTTATTCCCAATATTTTTTCATAAACATCCTTTATTATCATAATATGATAATTATTTCGCAGAAATCATAAATCAAATATGAGTGGAAGCATAATAGTCAAGCAATACATAATTTGATGTAGAGAATATGCTTAATGATGTCATACAATAGTAAAGAGTAAAGATCATTGTTCTACAAATAGTCTGATAAAGATTAGGAGACACCCCTGCTAGGTTGTGGAAAAAGGGCTGTTTACAGGATGACTTAAAAAACAAAGTTTCCCCTTCAAATGTGCGAGTTTTTAAAGTCAAACTATCATTTAGTAATCCAACTTTGTATAACCTCAGAACACATGTTTTAGGAGTTTACTTTCTTTAAAAAGAACTTTTCCGGTCTTTTTTGTCTTTTTAATATGCGGAGAAATTGTTATTATTTTGGATACAAATATAAACCAGTATTCATGAAATATGCAAATGGTGGTTGATATAAATTCTCAATTGTTTTTATTTAGACAGTAAAGATTGAAATTGCTATAACTATTTGATAATATTTTCATTATTCAATTGCCTTTCTATCTGTTTATACTTTATACTTCATAAAAACGAATGATGTCATTGGTTCACATTGAGAGGTACAGCAGTGTTGCATAACACAGGGAGTATAATATGTTAGAGTTAGACTCTTAATGTCCTTGAGAGCATATTATAATATCCCGGAATTTTATTTGGATTAATTTAATATTAATTATAATTTTGGTCAAATTGAACGTGACAAAATTAATTATATATTAAGAAATTTCGGAAGGATATTTGGATCGGTTGGGCTGGCGCCCGGGGTGCGCCCGTGTTGCCCAAATATCGATTTGGAATTTTGGATTAAAAGAAATCAAAAATGAAATATATATATATATTATATATAATAATATATATATATATATATATATATAAAACGAAAAGAAAACAAAAGAAAGAAAAAAAAGAAAAAGAAAAAGAAAGAAAGAGAAAAGCAGAGGAGAGAAGAGATGTCGGGGAGAGAGAAGGG
>JAOVVI020003721.1:0-10583 GCA_028571085.2 Nepenthes alata | reverse complement strand
TAAAACTGATAGGTCCATTTTTAGATACAAAATCACCTTACGGCATAAGAATAGCCATCGGGGATATTATTTTTGTAAAGACACTCTACTTACCATTTATATGCTTGCATTGGTCGGGCTAGGAATGATTTGGAATTTTTAGAAACTGCCGGCAAGTGGCTGTCCTTTGATTGTGAACTGAAAGACAATGCCATGTAAATTTTATCGTTGGAGATAAATTTTATAGGAATCAGTCAAGAAAACTAATTATTTTTATTGCAAGAATAATGTATATTCTTGAAGGATTCATTTATAAGGGATGCAAACCGAAATAGTATCGTGTTTTGTTTATGAAAAGTGATATTTTGGGCGATGAAGTTTTTCCTACAACTCAAGATGAGTAAGAAGATGCCTTAGAGGTTCCATATCCTAGTGTTAGTGGGAGCTTAGCGTAAGAATCGAGATTTTATGACTCATAATTCATTAAACAAAATTAATTTATATAAAATTAAGATCAATAAATAGTAAAAATTTAAAAGTCAGGAACTTACACTGAAATATAATAAAAATTTATTTCATGGAATTGGCTTCAATTTCGATTTATAAAAGATAGAATCAATAATAGGAAACTAATTTGATTAATAAATTCTCAATCGATTAACAATCAAATTAATTTCGATTGACAAGAAGGTAACCCGATTACTGAAATTAAACCTGATTACCGAAATTATATTCGATTAATAACCGAACTTGGACCGATTGACAAAATATAGTATAAATTAAATTAATTAAACAAACTATATATATATTACAACTCCCAAATACACTCACACAAAGCTGAATTTTCACAAAATTCAGCAAATGG
Source organism: Nepenthes alata (assembly GCA_028571085.2). NCBI lineage: Eukaryota > Viridiplantae > Streptophyta > Magnoliopsida > Caryophyllales > Nepenthaceae > Nepenthes > Nepenthes alata. Next base: position 9,739 of record JAOVVI020003721.1, on the reverse strand, counting down.
ACCCGGCTTCAGCATGCCCACATGGCAGCCCCTCTATCCTCACAAACACACACCCCACGGTTCTTCCACCCTCTTCTCCTAAATTTCTAACTAATAATATTAAAAGAGAACATGACATTAAAGAGGGAAGACACAGGCATATTTGAGGACTAACATGTATCAAATTTCACCAAATAAAATAGGGATAAGTGGCAAAATAAAAGGGTAGCATATCAGCTTGCATAAGTGACAGTAGGAGCTTTTGACACCTTATGAGGCAAGTGGCAAGTTCCAATAAATCCAAAAAATTTTTTGCAATTAAAAGACACATAAGACTAGATATTTACCAAATGAGAGAAGAAAAATCGGAGAGAAGTTGAAGGAAAAGCAGAGCAAAAACAGAGAAGGAAAACAGAGTTTGGAGAAAGGACTCGGTAGCAGCTCTAAGTTCAAAATTAAATATAAAATATTTTCAAGCAATAACACCTCCACTTCCTTGATTTGTTGGTTAATTACTAATATTATCTTCAAGTATAATTGACCCAATATTATAAATCCTTGTCGTTACCATGCTAGAATAGCCAAAATTTAGAAACATGCATCATAAAGTTGGTTTCTGTAGCCTGCTATATTGCCTACTAATATTCTAATTTTTACATATTGTTAATGACCGATTTATCCCATGAAAATTTTAGTATAGAAACTTTAATATGGTGGATAAATTACCATATTTTTATTTTAGAATAATTCTTTATAAAACCAGCCGGTTCAATGTGTTAAAAGTCAACTAGCAGTTTGAACCGAGAAAATTAGGGGCTTGCTGTTGGTGTTGATTTTCTTCACGTTTTTTATCGGTTCAAACTCTATAGAAATTAGTATAGGAACTCTAATGAACCCTTTAAGATGTCATGAAGTTGGTATAAAAATATCTCTTAAAAATTTGATCGGTTCAGTTTTGAAAAAATCAAATATCACTAAACCAGTCAAATTGCACCAGAATGCTAAATTTGGCACCAAAATCGGTATATAACTTTAAATTGGGTAAGAATAAAATTTAAAAAATCCATATGAGTTGGTCAAAAACTATGTGCTGACTCTAGAAATGTATGGAAAGTAATTTTTCATAGTGATTTAATCACTGAACCGGATCCCAAAATAACAGTCGAACCGACCCCTATATACTGATTCTAAAATTGGTAGTTTAGAAAAATTAGGCCGAACCGACCACCATCCGACGACCAAACTGGCTCAAAATTGGTCACCAACTAGTTGAGACCCTTATTAATGTTGTGTAAATTTGGCCCAAGAAAATGGATTGAAGGGACTACTGAACTGGATCCTCAAATGAGCAGAAAAACCCACCCCTAGATCCTTGCTGATGTTGACGCAAATCTGGCAGTCCACTTTGGTAGACTAAACCGACCTTGAACCGGTTGAACTAGCTCTCAGTCCGAACAAGTCATCTAGTACTAAGTCTAAACTATCACAATGTAAAACTATTTTAAAAAATACCTCAATTTGGTTGCTGAACCGGCCCTAGAACTGAAATTTGTCACTAAACCGACTAATTTGTACTTAATTGCCTATTTTACTAATTTCGTATGAATTGGCTAGAAAATTATTGGTAAACTAGCCATATATGGTACGCTAAATTAGTAAGTTATACATCATATAAATCGGTTGGCCATTATAAAAATAGGATGTTAAAGATTAGAAATGAACCGATTTTTAAGGAACTGGCTAATTTGGTAAGTGAACCTATTTATGTATACTTTTTTAAAATGATGAACCGGCCACTTATTTTATATGGATAATAGTGAATTGACTCACAAGAATAAGAAAAATATTATGAAAAGCCGAACAAATCCATAAATTGAATTTGCTATCAAACCGGTCAAAGAGATAAAATGAAACCGAACGGGTTAGTGCACCGGTAAATTATAGAATTTATGGACCGAGAATCAAATAATTTGTTGTCTAAAAGTAAGTCCAGCATATGTTAAAATGTATATAAACTTATGTTACGCATTGATATATTTTATTATGGACATATATGATATGTTTTATTGTAATTTTTTAATGAACATATATAATATGTAATGTATGAGTGGAAGCTAATATGACATCAAGGAAATATGAATTTTCTCTGTGATAAGAAAATTAAGAAGAAGAAGCAAGATTATGAATAATGACTTTCACAATAAAATTTTAAGAAGTAAAAAACTAAATTAAGAATTTATTTCAGTGGATAGTATTCCCTAACATATCTTAGGATATTATAGTGTAGATTGTTGTCAGAATAATTATTATTTTATAATTTTGGCCCTGTTTATAGGGAGACAATAGGTAGTGCCATCATATTTTTGAGATGTAAATAAAGAAGATAAGGTTTTTGATTTGTGTGGACTAAATACAGTCAATCCTGTCTTCGAGATGTAAATAAATAAGAATTATTATTGTGCTGTACGATTTTGGCCTTTGGATTGTGTAGACTAACATAATTCTAATATCAATCAAATGCTCCATTATGCCTACTAGCCCAGATTCCTCAAGATATGCAAGGTAATATCCCGAATTCTTTTTATCTGATTTAATTGAGATTATTTATTATTTTAGGTAATTTAGATATAATAAAAATTAAATAAATATTATTAAATTTTGATAGATGTTTGGATTAGTTGGGCTGGCACTTGATGTACGATCGTGCGGTTGCCCAAGTTTCGATTTGGGTTTCGGGATTAAAAGAAAAAGAAATTGATGCGTCCTGGATCCAAACATGAATAGATTTGGATTAGGTAGTTCGTCAGGTCTCGATCTCTGGTTGCAATTATGCGTCCTGGATCTCAACTTGAATAGAATCGGGTCATGTAGTTCATCAAGCCTGGTCTCCGTTCGTTGTGCTTTGTGTCTTGCATACCACAACTTCAAATACGAGGTGAGGTGACAGCGTGATTTGATCTTACCAGAAATACTCTGACGTTTAAGTTAATAATCAGCTTTCTGAAATGAGAAAGTGGATGCAAGGGATATAGAAATGGATGCAAGGAGTGTGTTTGTAAGTGAGAGTGTATTCGTAGGAAGAGTGGCTCTTTAGTTGCTCGTGAGGAGCAGTTTCTCTAAGTACTAAGTTCGCCGGGAATTAGTAGTTGAGAGAGAGTGAGCGTAGGATGCTCGAGAGAGTAAGAGAACTTTTGAGATTTTTGTAATTGCTTGAGAGCTCTTTTGGCAAGAGAAGGCATTTTTTCAAAAGCGTCATCTCCCATGGCCTTTTATAACTATAACGGAATGGGTCACAATCCTTTATGACATTCCGTTAATTACCATACTTAAACAAATTAAAACTAATATGCTATTATTTTAGTACATTAAAATTCTGTAGAAATTTTGATAGAGTCTCTCTTAAATATGGACGAAGGCCATACATACAACCTGAATAACACAACCTGTATAGGACATTTAAATAGATAGACTTCAAAATTTAATCATATTCCTTAATCAACAACATATACACAACTCATACACAGGATCAATCTTATACCATACATCCATGGCTCTAATATAGTATTCACAACTACCATATTGAATCTAATAAGAGATGCCATCTAGAGACCTATTCAAAACCCAACAATATATCTGCGGAAGCATAATAGAAATCCATAATAATTTACATCATACTATACTTTAATATACTATACAACGTTAATTCAAGTACTACATGTTTACATTCAGATAATATCAATACAACTAAAATTTTCTAATTCTTCAAGATTCAGCTACCTTCTTAGTTATCCTTTATCTTTATTCTTCTCATCAGGCCTCGGCTCATTAGTACTTATTTGGGAGGAGAAACAATAACAGCAAGAGTGAGCTATAAGCTCAGTAAGGTACCATAAAAATAAAACATGCAAACTTTCATATAAAATACAAAATATATATATATATATATATAGAAACATTGAAGGGTTTAGGAAACAAATACGTTTATTGATGATACAATTGCATGACACAATGCGAGAGCATGAACTTGTAATCAAATTTTTGTCTTGGTTTATTAACTTGAATTATTTCTTCTTCTATTCTTGAGTCCAATAAACATGCTAAAAGCATCAATATGCTTATAAAAAGGGCATATGCATAAAACGGTGCATCACTATGAGCTTGTGAACTAAGTATTGTCTTGATTATTTTATCTTTTTCTTTTATATAATTCTTCTTCTGATTTCTTAGTTTGAAGTACTTGCTGAAATCATAGAATAAATTCTTTATGATCTTGAGGGACCAGGACTGATAGACCCTACCAGCTGCGGGAACGAATAATCGATGACAGATTGTATTTCACACAATCAAAGGTCTTAATTCTTTATTCATTCTCAATCATACATTATCTCATGTTTCCTCCTTATTTACATCCCGACGATCAGGATGTCTTCCTTATTTACATCCTGAGGACCAGGATGATCTCAAATTCTTATTTTTATCCTCTATAGTAACATCCCGAGGAATGCGAACCACATATTACTCTATAGATAGAGTTATCCTCAATTACCACGGTAACATCCCAAGGCTTGCCAAGAATATCACCCGCTCCATTAAGCGGCCAGGATACGGGGCTAGGGTATCCTGGAGTCTCTTCCGCAATATTCGTGGATGGCCTAAGAATGTTACCTACTGAATAATCATTGGTCTAGTTTCTTACTGTTTTTATCATATCTTGGGGGATCTTGATTCTTAGTTCATGGTTCTTAGCCTTGATTTTCATTCATCTGTGGTCACTTTAATTGAGTCTTTCAACTCGTTCTACTTCTTAGCCTTGGATTCTCTTTCATCAGTGACCACTTCAACTCATCTTGGTTTTCATTCATCATTAGCTATTTCAATATTACTTAACTGAATCTTTCGGATAATCTTTTAACATAACTTTCAATCAAATTGCAGATAAAATCCTTCAACATATATTCATACTTCATAATACAATCTTTGCATATCATAACTTAATATTCATGATCCTTGCATCTTCATCTTAATTCTTTATTCTTTGAATATCATTTTTCTTCGCATAATTAAATTCTTTAGACAGTCCTGGAGTCCTCAGTAATGTTTAATTGTATATCTTTTGACATATTATAAATAGTGCATCCGTCAACTATAATACTTCAATATCATACTTCCATGTCAATTTATTTTTCTCCATGTTTATTTCCCCCAATTTTCATTCTAGGGTTTGATGAATAGTATTCAGACACAATCCGAATGTGTAACACAAAATATATGCTAAAAATAAACTCACCAATCACAAGACTCATGTTTGATCATGCAGTTATTCATAATATCATGAGAAAAATGGAAAACATGTGGTATTATATATAAATCTTAAAAGAGGAGAATTTTGGAGTAATCTAAAAAAAATAGTAATAAAGAAAATCAGGAGTTAGGGTAGACTTGCCTTAGCCCAATTTATTATTTTTCTTAATCTGATCGAGTTGGAAGCTGTTGAAATTCCCTCCTCTTTCTCTTTTCCTCTCCGTTTCCTCTTCTCCTCCCTTTCTTCCTTTGTTCTGATGCATTCCCCTGCTTCTCTCTCTCTCTCTCCCTTTCATTTTTAAGCATGAAAAGAGTAAGTCAGTGGCGAAGGTTCTAGACTTGCGGTCGAGCGCCTGGCAAGCGCACGTTAGGCACAAGCTTGTTGGGAATGGCGCCTCCATATGTGCTCGAGCGAGTAGCGAGCCCGGGACATTCTATTTTTGGTGCCTCCTTGGGTGCTAGAGCATGCATCGACCGCAATGTATTCTGTTTTTGGCACCTCCTTCTGGGCTTGAGCCCACGGCGAGCCCAACCCTCATTTTCCTCAACTATGATCAAATCTCCAATTTTTCTTAATCCATTCTTCCTAAACATAATTATATTAATTATATTAACTAAATTACTAGAATTTATAATATTTTAGAAATCGGGAACTTACAATAGCTATGGCCATGGGATGCCTTCCTTATGCAGAGGGGCTTAATGTTTGCGCTCTATTGGGGATCATTGCCTTTCCCGTGTAGGCATGAGGGCCTTTCTGGCTGTAACAGTCAAAGAGGTTGATCTCCTTCCTTTTGTGTTTTATAACCATTAGGGTTTTCAACAGACCGTGCATAGATTTTGGTGCCTTCCTCCCGGGATGTGCTTTGATTCTGGAGGTGACTGTTACAGTGAATATTATCTTTTTTGGAGATACAAAAAAATTAGGGCAGATGACCATTGTACCTTGGTGATGGACACGTGGACTAATTTAGGCTTGGGCCCCATGCATCCTAGGCCCAGCTGGTCTATTTGCTACTGTTTCGGTCAACAGAAGTGTTGACCTTCCTAGGCTCAAATGGGTTGTCCTGATCTTGGGCCTCTGCCAGCTCACTTGTTTTTCATCCGGTCAATAGCAACGTTGACTATCCAGGTCGAAATGGGCTGTTGAGGATTTGGGCAGCTTTCTCCTTCATGGGCAAGCCCATTACTGGCATTCCCATCACTAGCCCCTATGTTGGTGGTCTGGGACTCTAGCCTCCAGTATGTTCATGATGGGATGCTCTTGCCTCCAGGATGTTCATGATAGGATGCTCTTGATTGGGCAACTTGCCTGAGACAGCTTGGTGAGGAAACTAGCAATGGCTCTTGGTCTGCTGGTCGTATTGCCAGTGACTGCTGACCATAAAGTCGAGATCTAGAGAACAAGGCTGTAGGAAGCATTGATCGGATTCATTGACCATCCCAACCAGATTCTGGAGAGCTGGCTAGAGAGAGCATTGACCGGATTTGTTGACCGTCTAAGTTTGAATCCGAAGAACTTGCTGGAGAGTGCGTTGACCAAATTTGTTGACCGTTCTAGAGAGAATCCGGAGAACTAAGAAGGAGAAGGAGCATTGGCCAGATTCATTCACCATCCAGGTAAAAATCTGGAGAACAAGCAGGAAAAGGAGCGTTGGTCGGATTTGTTGACTAGCAAGGTAAGAAATCAAAGAACCAGTGGGGATTGAATTGACACCCACCAGTTACATCATTGGCGCCCATCGTTACTGGCGGATCAGATGGACAATATGTCAAGAATGCTCCAAATGCTCTGCACCTTCTAGGGTAAGAAGAAGCAGGGGGCTCTGCCCTCCTCAGCTCCTATTCCGGCCTCTAGACGGGAAGTCCAGAGGAAGAAGAAGCCGACCAAGAAGGCAACGAGGCTGAACAACTCTCATGCTCCGAAGGCCTCCAACGCCCAGAGCCGTCTAAAGCTTGAAGGGTGCTTGGGCAACAAGACTCCGGATGAGAGTCCAGAAAGGAGGAATCCTTGATACTTTTGAAAAGAGCCAAGGCCTCAGGCTCAGGAGGGAGCCTCCAGGATTGTCTAATCCACCAATGGCAATAGCCGACCGGCTACACGCTGCACTATTAAAAGAACGGAGTTAAGGACATACCTTAACTCCGAGAGATTTGGGAACGCTTCCCGGGTGGAGGCAAAAGTCAAGAAGATCTGAAACCGCGTGTTCAAAGATGACGACGAACACGTCGTTGATTTGGGAAGATCTCTCTTCACTGTTGAGATCTTGAACCGTCTATTACTGACTAAGTTTAAAATGTCAACATTGGATTCTTACGATGGGAGCACTGATTCCATGAATCACTTGGATCACTTCTGCACCCATTTGATTCTCCACGGCCTGGCAGATTCGACAATGTGTCGGTGCTTCCTCTCACTTTGAAGGGAGATGCTAGGATCTAGTTCCACTGGCTCTCATTGAACTCAATTCGAAGTTTTCGTGGGCTCACTGATCTCTTCCTGGCTCAATACGCTTCTAGCTACCAGGAAGAGAAGCAGCCATGATATCTCTCCCACATTAAGCAGAGACAGGTAGAGAACCCGAGGAAGTTTCTAGAATGCTTTGTAACAGAGGCCAGAAGGATTCCCAGGCTCACCGAAGAGATGAAGCTTGGTAGTTTCATCTTTGCCCTAACTCATGGTGACTTCTTTTGGCACCTGACCTACAAGAACCCGCAGACCTTCTGAGAAGTGGAGTCCATCACTAGGACTACGTAGTCGATGAAGAGTCCAATGAGATGAAGCATTCGGAGAGGACCTACTAGCCTCGCTCTTTCCCGATCGAGGGAAAAAGGAGGAACGATGGTGGCGACAATCCTCGCCGAAAGCAGCATAGGACCTGAGCACTAGACCGTAGGAGTACGGGCCGATCAACCTGACTCCTTTGATCGATACACAGCCTAATGTCCTCATGTAGATCTGTGGGAAGAAGTTTCTCAAGTGGCCAAAGCCACTAAGGAACATGGAGGGAGGAAATCTAGCAAAGTATTGTGATTTCCAAAAATCTTCGGGTCACACCATGGAGGATTGCAAGATGCTCTAGCGGGAGATTGAGGAGCTTATCTAGAGGGGCCATCTCATCAGGTTTGTCAAGAACCCTGGGCAGAGTTCTAGCACCTCAGGCAGGGAAGGATCAGATCTATCCCAGCCACGGATTGGGTTGCAGCTAGAGTGGTCAACATGATCACGACCCGGCCGGTTAAGACCCAAGCAGATCACAAGGAGCGACAAGCTGGGCGAAAGAAGCAGAGAGTGGAAGAGAATGTCATTAGCATTAGTGCTAGTGCCATGAATCATATAATTTCCCCACACGCTGATCCCCTTATTGTATCTGCACTCGTTTCAGACGGTACCATGGACTACCAAGTAAAACGAGTTTTCATTGATAATGGAAGCTCTAAGGATTTATTTTATCTTGATACTTTCTTTAAACTCAGCCTGAAAAAGAATCAATTAAAACTTGCCGAATGGCCACTGTACGGCCTAGACAACGAGCTTGTGGCTGTCTAAGAAATAATATTGTTAGAGGTCACCCTAGGAACGTACCTCAGAATGGCGAGTCATACACTCACCTTTCTGGTTGTTGACCTGCCTTCCGTGTGCAACACTATCCTAGACTTGTCGTGCCTAACAGTGTTTGGAATCGTCACCTCAATACCACATTTAAAAATAAAGTATTCAACAACATGCGGTATCGGTGAAGTGTTGGGTGACTGAGTAACTGGGCGAACGTGCTACATATCCTAGATTGTACCGAGTAGCAGCGGACAGCCTACAGGGAAACTGGACCATCTAGTTGAAGAAACCTTGCACTAGGCACAACCCAGCAAGGCAATTGACCTAGTTCAACCGAATTCAGAGGACTCAAAGAGGTGTGTACAGATCGGGGGCTCATTTGCCGGACCCTTGTGTGACGAGCTAATAGCATTCTTGAAATAGAACGCTGATATCTTTGCGTGGATACCAACTGACATGCCTAGGATTCTAGCCGGAGTAATGGTTTACAAGTTGGGCCTCGATCCTAGCCATAAGCCCATCTGGTAGAAGCGGAGGAATCACTTCGTGGGGAAGCTCATAGCCATTCGGGAAGAAGTGAAGAAGTTTCTAGACGCCAGCTTCATCAAAGAAGTCTAGTACCCGGATTGGCTCTCTAACATCGTCCTGGTAAAGAAAACCAACGAAAAATGGTATATGTGTATTGATTTCACCGACGTCAATAAAGCCAGCCCAAAAGACAGCTTCCCTTTACCCAAGGTTGACTTGTTGGTGGATTTCACTTCTGGACACGAGCTACTGAGATTCATGGATGCATACTCGGGCTACAACCAGATTCAAATGAGCCCAGAGGATGAGGAGCACATCTCGTTCATGACCGACCATGACACCTACTGCTATAAGGTCATGCGTTTCAGTCTAAAG
>JAOVVI020003720.1:0-18628 GCA_028571085.2 Nepenthes alata | reverse complement strand
ACAAGAACGCATTTAACTTCACCCCATCAGCCAATTTTGGGTTCTACCTTGCCTCTGCTATAAATCGGGCCAGGAATCCCCTCAAGCTCTCCCTGGCACCCTTCTTCACTTAGGTGAGGTGTCAGGGCTACTTCTCCATCCTTCGGTTAGAGGCGATTGCGAAAGAAAACTTGCTGTCAGCTTGCCGAAAGAGTGAATGGAATCAACTGGCAGTTCATAAAACTATACTCTCGCGTCGCCTTTAAGTGTCAAAGGGAAGCACTGACACATGGTCATCTCATCTAAGCCTTAGAGGCTCAGGTGCTCGCAAAAGTGATTAAGATGATCCATGAGGTCAACACTCCCATCATAGATATCGAGGTTTGGAATATTGAACTTCGGGGGAATAGTATCGTCCTAATCTCCGCCGTGAATGGAGATTGGAGTAAGCCAACTCCTTCTCCGTTGTTTCTGCCAAAGACTCGATACTCCACCTTTTTCAGTCTCTCCTCCACATGGAATGAGGACACCATATTCTTCTGATTGAGGTAATTCCTCAACTCGTATGGTTCTTGTACTGCTTGTGGTTCTGGGGCTCCCCTAACATGGGAGGTGTGTCATCATGGGGAGCCACCTCCTAAGCAGCGCACTCCTGGTTGTTGCAATGGAGCGAGGATTACGCCTCTTTGGGATCTTCTCCTGAACCCGAAGACCTAAGCGACCTTCAAGTCGCTGAGGGACTTTGTTGCTTGATGCAACTTGGGTACTCGGGCCCTCGTGCTGGTCAGTTTGCTTGTTGGGGTGTTTCTTCCCCTTACTCCAATTCTGAGTCATCGCGGTCTAAGAGGCCTTAGAAGGTGCTCCACTCATCCGCTCATCCATTTTTAAACAGAGGGTTCGGACGGCTCTGGACACGCCATCCATCCTCATGACCAACACCAATACCACTAAATCAGGATGGTCTTCCACCCTGACATACGCGGCAGGGCCGTTGTCACATGAGGCCGCATCGCACTCGCTTGTGCTCGCGTACTCACCATACTTGACTTTGGGAAAAGCATAAAGAAACTTCTAAAATATTTCTGAAAAACGTAAAAAATTTACTTTTGGTCATTTTTCACAGACGGTGCCAATGTTGCGTCCTCGGATCTTGCATACTCATACGGACGAGTATTTTGTTGAGTTCATGGATTTTTTATGAGTACTCGGGTAAGACCCATGCAACACAAAAGATGAATGAAGCGAGAAAGAGAGTACGAGGATTAAAGCACACAGAGTTTTTATGTGAAAAGTCTTCTCTTAAATGAGAAGGAAAACCACGAGAATTTGGTACGAAAACTTGTCTCACTATAACGTGTTTGGCTATAAGAAGATTACAGAATGCACTCGAGTCTTTCTCTTTCTCTCTATAATTGCTAAGCGAATATAAATACTGGATCCTTTGTTTGGCAAACAGTTAATATTGGTGAGCTTTTTCATGAGAGAAGTCCACATGGGGTTGGCGTGTGTAAGGGATCATGCCACCAATTCTGTAAATTTATTCTACTATGTCAGGAAGGTTGCGTGCACGCAGGTCTGATATGATGTCATTTCTATAGGATCACGTGCCCTACTGGCCATCATTTCTCTTGCAGCCTGATAGGGTCAGTTATCCAATCTCTGACATGCCGATTTTGCAGACGAGATGGCGTCCGAAGCCCATCTTAAGTCCACGGGCTTAAGTGGACTTTAAGTTCATTATATTACACGGGCTGGCTCTGGTGCCAAGATTTCTTGAGCCTTTTGAGCTCATTGGGTCTCTATGGTATCAATGCCAAATTTCAGGAGAACATATCTCAACAGTGGATTTTGTATATCAATACTCATTAGTGTTGAATTGTTGTGGGCCCGTGGGTTTGGTATCAAGTGTTTTTATTTTTGGTACTTTTTTTATTTTTTACTATATTTATAATTGGTGACCCCCTCTATGGGCTGAATATTAATATATATATTTTTGTTCATCATCATTAAAAATAAAATGAATCTCTCTCTTTCCATTTTTATTTAAAGCTCTGCCTCTGAGATCTGGAAGTGTGAGACTTCAATCTTTTCACGCTGATTTCTTCTGGGCACAGATAAAATTTCATTTTCTATACATTTCGAGTTTCAATCATGGGTGATACTAGTGGTAAACCTCAAGCCGTGCTTTTCTGTAAGTGATCATTCACATTTTGAAGATAAATTTATCTTCAGTTCATCAAGTTTTTCTGGGTCAAAAGAATTCTATCCATATTTCTTTCTCCTGTCAATAATTGATTGCTAGATTTTGTGCATAATTACATGTTTTCTATTTCATTCGAATTATATCCATATTTCTTGTTCGTGTCAATATTTGATTGATAGAATTTGTGCATACTTTGAATATTCAAAATCCAAATAACTTGAAACTGCCAATATTGGCTTAGTTTCACCGAGCCTCCTGCCTAGTTCAACCCTCTTTAAACTTTTCTTATTAATTCTTGGTTTTTTGGATTGAAATTTAGGTTTTTCTGAGTAATTTTACAATCAGGAGTTCTATTTCTTAATTTCTGAGCTTTGTACGTGTATCAGGTCATATCTTAATTGATTTGAATGTGGATGCGTTTTATATTTTGAAGAATCGAATAGTTTTTATGTTATTGGTATATCATCTTCTGTATCATTTCCCTTACTTTTTTTTCCGGGTTGTTATTGCAAATCAGAACCATGTTTTTCAAATTTTGTCAATTGATGAAATTATGGAGTTCACCAATTGTCTTCGTAACTGATTATTCTCATTTTCTTATGAATATTTCTGAACTTGATCTGCTATCCATGTGGGTTCAAGCTCTTGAAGGTAGTATGTTAATAGTGACCCAAGTTCATTTTGTTGGACTGGTATGTTTGAAGACTCGATCCAAGAGTTCATTTTTCCCTCCAAGGTTTTTCACTTGAATCTAATGTTTTATTGTGCGATTTGTTGAGATACGGGTTACTCCCATGTGGGCCTATCCGGTTTACAAGCCGATCGGAAGTTCAGCCGAACACTCACATGTGGTACAATACCGAGGGGGAGTATTGTTGTGTTTGCGCGCATGGCAAGTGGCCGAAGGGCATCCACTGGACTGTTTGGCCAAGGAGTATCCAACCGAACTGCTTGGCCGAAGGGCAACCAAATTACAAAACAGAGGGTCGGCCGGATTGAAGAATACTGGCTGGATTGAAGGGCTAGCCGAACTAATGAGGGCCAGCTGGACTAAAGATTTTGAAAGCCGACCATGATTTACTAAAAGCATGGAAACTAACGAAAGCGTGGGATTTAGACCAATGAGCACCATCAGTGAGAGAAATGTGTGAAAAAGATTCATCTTATATATATTGTCATCATTGCTAATCGGGTATTAAACAATACAAGTTGTCAAGCTCCTGTATTCTTTTTCTTGGGGTTTTTGCAACCATTTTTCATAGTAGAGATTTGTAGACGGATCGTCCCATGGTTTTTCACTTTTATTCAGAAAAGGATTTTCACGTAAAATCGTGCATATCTTGTTTTTCTCTCTATTCTGTGATTATTGTTTATCTGCTTTTTGTTGTTGTTATCGTTGTTCTTTTCTCTCAGTCTAACTGACTTACCGGCCGATTCCCAACAACAAATAGTATCAGAGAGAGATTGTCAGTGCCGACTATTGACATTGTTGGAATTGATGAAGGTCGGGAACAAGATGATTTGTTCGAACGGCACAAACTATAATATATGGTGAAGCAAGATGAAGGACTTACTATTCGTCAAAACGATACATCTTCCGATGTTCGCCGCACAGAAGCTTGAGGCAAAATCTAAAGAGGAATGGGCTTTTGGGCATGAACAGGTTTATGACTATGTTCGACAGTTCATAGACGATAATGTGTATAATCAAATCTGGAATGAGAGGAATGTAAAGACACTGTGGGAGAAGTTAGAAACGGGAGAAGTTAGAAACGCTCTACGCTTCTAAAATTGGCAACAAGTTGTTTCACATAATGAAGTTGATGCAGGTGAGGTACAATGAGAGCTCATCCATTGCCGACTACTTGGACGAGTTCTAAAGATATGTGGACCAGTTAAGTGGTGTGGACATCAAGTTTGAAGACGAGGTGCTGAGCTTGTGGTTCTTAACAACCTTGCCAGACCCCTGGAAGGTGATATGGATCACTATTGCCAATACAGTTCCGAAAGGCGTGGTGACTCTGGAACTGACAAAAGGAATCGTGTTGAATAAGGAGATGAGACGTCGATTCCAGGGGTCCTCTTCCTCTCCACACTCTGAACTGCTGGTCACCGAGTCACAGGGAAGAAGTAAAGGGCACAGTTCTAAGTCTGAAGAGAAGGGAAAAAATAGATCTCGATCGAGGTATCAAAACCTCGAAAGCCACTACTGCAGAAAAATGGATCACATAAAAAAGCACTGTTGTAAGTGAAAACGTGAGAATGCAGAAGGCAAAGAGAACAAACCCGACAAGACTTGAGACAAGAGAGTCTCGATCGTTACCGTTGGTGACCTCTGGTTGGCGTGTGAGGAGGACGAAGTGGTCAATCTAACTAAGCATGAGTCTGATTGAGTAGTGGACACTGGTATATCACTCCATGCCACATCGTGGAGGGAGCTCTTCACATCTTACACTCCGAGTGATTATGGAGTGTTAAGGATGGGCAATGAAGGGACATGCTGGGTCGTCGGCAGAGGTGACGTGTCCCTTATCACCAACAATGGAACTCGGTTGTTGCTAAGGTATGTACGACACGCTCCAGACATCCGGATGAATTTGATTTCAGCAGATAGGCTTGACGATGAAGGATTCTGCAACACTTTCTGTGAAAATGTATGGAAACTGACTAGAGGGTCTCTAATAGTTGCCCATGGAAGGAAAGTCTCCTTCTTATATGTGTTGCAAGCATCTGTCACAGCTGGAGAGGTACATGTTGCGAGCAGTGATGAGTCCTCGGATTTGTGGCATCATCGGCTGAACCACATGAGTGAGAAAGGATTGAATAGTCTGGTTGGGAAGGACCTTCTCAAAGGTATAAAAGAAGCTGACCTAAAGACTTACCTTTATTGCCTGGCGGGGAAGCAACGATGAGTGTCGTTTCATGGAAACTCGTCCACCAGGAAGGTCAAAGTGTTTGAGTTGGTTCACACCGATATATGCGGCCCGTTCAAGGAGAAGCCGCTCAAAGGAGCACTGTACTTCATCATGTTTATTGACGATTGTTCAAGAAAATTGTGGGTGTATCCGCTTAAGTCGAAGGATTAAGCCCTCGGCATTTTTGAACATTTTCATGCATTGGTGGAGAGACAGACGGGGAAGAAGTTGAAGTGCATCCGGAGTGAGAACAATGGTGAGTACATTGGACCTTTTGATGCGTACTGTCGTTCACATAGTATACGGCATTAAAGGACCCCACCGAAAAAACCGCAGTTGAATGGAGTGGCTGAGCGGATGAACCAAACGTTGATGGAGAGAGTTCGCTGTGTACTCTCAGAAGCAAAGCTTCCTGGTTCATTTTGGGGGGAAGCCTTGAAGGTTGTTGCCTATATCATCAACTAATCCCTGAGAGGCCCATTAAATGGAGAAATCCCAAAGAAGGTGTGGTCCTGGAAGAAAGTATCTTACGACCACTTGCGTATGTTCAGGCATAAGGCTTTTTTCCACATCCTGAAGGACGAAAGGAGCAAGCTTGAGCTGAAGATGAGGGAATGTATCTTCCTCAACTATGAGGAAGACAAGTTAGAATATCG
Source organism: Nepenthes alata (assembly GCA_028571085.2). Lineage (NCBI taxonomy): Eukaryota > Viridiplantae > Streptophyta > Magnoliopsida > Caryophyllales > Nepenthaceae > Nepenthes > Nepenthes alata. The sequence continues at coordinate 12,875 of JAOVVI020003720.1, read as the reverse complement.
ACTCTACGACCTGGTTGAGAAAAAGCTCGTTCGATCAAGGGATGTAGTGTTCATTGATAATGAAACAATCGAAGATATCAACAAATGAGCAAAGGCTGCTTCTAACAAAAACAGTAGTTGGGTTTGTGAGACTAGCCTCGAGTCTGTCTAACCGGTGCCGACTCCTCAGGAGGTCGACGGCCAAGGTATTGCCAAAGAGGATGGCGATCGAGAGACTCTGATGCCCAATGAGGATAGGGATGACACCACTTCTCATGATATTGCCGAGCAGGCCGAGACCATCCCACTCTGACGATCCTCGGGAGATCGAAGGTTCTCTATTCGTCTATCAGTCAATGAGTATGTATTACTCACAAATGGAGGAGAGCCAGAAAGTTTTAATGAAGCCATGGAGGACGTGCATAAACGGAGTGCATGGAGGCAATGTAGGACGAAATGAGTTCACTGCATGAGAATCACACTTTCGAGCTGATCAAGTTGCCAAAAGGAAAGCGGATGCGGAAGAACAAGTGGGTCTTCCGATTGAAGACTGATGAGCACAACCCACAACTGAGGTATAAGGTAAGGCTGATGGTGAAAGGATTTAATCAGTGGAAGGGTATCGACTTTGAAGAGATCTTCGCCCCAGTTGTAAAGATGTCTTCAATCAAGGTGTTGCTCAAACTGGCTGCGGTCTTCAACTTCGAAGTGGAACAACTGAATATCAGGACGGCATTTCTCCATGGTGACCTTAAGGAGGAGATTTACATGGAGAAATCAGAGGGATTTCGAGTTAAGAGGATGAAATAACCGGTATGTTGTTTAAGGAAAAGTCTATACGGGTTGAAACAAGTTCCGAGGTAATGGTATAAGAAGTTTGAGTCTATCATGGTCGATCAAAGGTACTGAAAGACTATTTCGGACCATTGCATCTTTGTGCAGAAGTTTTCTGAAGATGACTTCATTATTCTTCTATTCTATGTGAACGACATACTGATTGTTGATCGAGACACATCCCGGATTAAGGAGTTAAAGCAGCAGCTCAGGAAAGCCTTTACCATGAAAGATTTGGAGCCGGTGAAGCAGATTTTGGGTATCAGGATATTTCGAGACCACAAGGCAAGGAAGTTGTGGTTGTCCCAGGAGAGCTATATTGAGAAGGTGTTTCAGCGTTTCCATATGAAGAAGTCCAAGCCAATGAGCACCCCGCTGGCTAATCACTTCAGATTGAGTAGCCGACAATGTCATTCCTCAGATGATGAAAAGGCAAGTATATGAGGCGTACCCTATTCTTCAGCAGTAGGTAACCCGATGTATGTTATGGTGTACACGAGACTGGATATAGCTCATGTCGTCGTTATAATCAGCCGTTTTCTGTTAAACCTCGGAAGGGAGTAGTGGTCCACGGTGAAGTGGATACTGAGATATTTTCGGGGAACCTCCAAACTGTGCTTGTGTTTTGGAGATGACAAGTCACATCTAGTCAGATACACTAATGCCAACATGGCACACAATGTTGACTCCTAGAAATCCACCTCGGGTTACATGGTCAAGCTTGCGGGAGGAGCAGTCTCTTGGTAATAGAAGTTGCAGAGGTGCGTTACTCTCTCGACCATCAAGGTAGAATTTATTGCTGTGATTGAAGAAGTTTGTCCGGGAGCTTGGCTTCAAGAAGGAGAGATACGTGCTACTTTGTGATAATCAAAGTATAATCCACCTCTGCAGAAGTTCCTCATTCTATTTCAGATTGAAGCATATTGATATTCAATATCATTGGATGCGAGATATCATTTACTCGGAGTTATTGGCACTTGAAAAGGTCAAGATTGAGGAGAATGGATTGGATATGATGACTAAGGTAATGTCAAAGGGAAAGCTTGAAGTTTGTCACAGTATTACCAGAATGACGGATATCGTCCCCACACAATCGTAAGGGAAAGTTTGTTGGGATATGGGTCATTCCCGTGTAAGCTCATATCCGGTTGACAGGCTAATCGGAAGTTCGGCCAAACACTCAAATGAGGTACAATACCGAGGCGGAATATTGCGCGCAGCGAGCGGCTAAAGGGCATCCAGTCGGACTGCTTGACCGAATGGTGATCAGATGGCGAAACAGAGGGTTGGCTGGACTGCAGAGTACTGGCTGGACTAAAGATGTTGAAGGCCAACCATGATTTACCGAAAGCGCGGGATTTAGACTAGTAAACGCCGTCGGCGAGAGAAATGTGAGAAGGAGATTCATCTTATATATATTGTCATCACTGCTACTTAGGTCATTAAACAATAAAAGTTGTTGAGCTCTTGTATTCTGTTCATTGGGGTTTTTGTAACCATTTTTTATAGGGAAGATTTGTTGACAAATTATCCCGTGGTTTTTCCCTCTTATTCAGAAGAGGGTTTCCACACAAAATTATTTGTGTCATGTTTTTTTTCTCCTTTGTGTGATTATTGTTTATTTACTATTTATTGTTATCATCATTGTTCTTCCCTCTCAATCCAATTAACTTGCCGGCCGATTCCCAACACGATTGTTTATTATTTTGATGTCACTAATTTTCCAAATCCTTAACACTGCATAATTTTCAATCCATCCATTTAAGTTACCTGTTTTATAAATTAGTTTTTCCATCCTAATGGGAAATTATGTGCGATTGCCTTTTCCCTGTGTATTTCTTTTGATTTCGTTCCTCATGGTTGTAGATACTTTCAGCTTTGACTGGGAATGCAAGTCAAAACCCTGATGTACAATTGGCAAATAAAGAGTCGTACATGAGTCAGATTATTTGTCTTGACTTACATTTCAATATTAGACTTTTTGAGTATTTTACCCAAAGTCTGATTATATTCATAATTCAGTTTTCTATGTATATGATGACCCAAATTTGTGCTCTTTTATGTATTATGATTCTGTTAATAATTATTGAGCTTATCTGAGTTTTTCCTTGATTTCCTCTGTGCTTTGGTCCCTGTTTAATAGCGCTTGAAGCTAAAGATGGAACCAGCTCTGTGGCTTCTACATTCCCGGCCATCAAGAAGGTAATCACCCATCTAAACTGAATGTTTGTGATATATCCAGGCATAAGTAAAGTCGATCTTTGATTTTGAAAGCCATTTTACTTGTAACACATTTGTTTTCTTTTCTATATAAATCACAATCTCCAATGAGAAATCCACCTAATTTGTCCTTTATATTCATTTGAGGAAGGCTGAAAACTCATCTGGCTTCATCTTGCTGTTTCGCATTTCAACAGCTGTGCAGGACAGAGACCACAAATATTGGCAAAAGCAGCTGAGGAAGCCTACATAGGAGTCGAGTGTGGAGATGGAGCTCCATTCGGTGCAGTGGTTGTCTGTAACGATGAGGCAATTGTGAGCTGTCATAACATGGTGTTGAAATTTAGAGACCCAACAGCACAAGCAGAGGTCACCCCAATTAAAGAGGTCAGCAAATGTTGATGAGATAAGATGTTTAATCTGCTGTTTCATGTGGAAATCATGTATCTTTTATAATCTATTTAACCTTATTTTATATATTAAAAAAAAAAGATGATACATACTTTCATGCAAAATCTGGCAATAATCTTTGCAAGCTCAGCTTAGCTAATTGGTTTAGTGAATCACATTGAAAGTGGGAAGAAGAGTGAGTCCCTGGAGTGAAGATCTTACCGAAAAAGCTGTCATTGCAAGGTGGACCATGCTTCTGGCCTGTTCCCCGAATAAAAGGCTCCTCTTAGCTCTTCAGCAGGTTATGGACCCCATGAGGGTTGGGATGTCTCGGTCCCCTCTGTAGCCTACAGGCTGAGCATCCCTAGGCCGTTGGTCCTCTCCCCAGCTTTGATCACCTTGTTTGCCAACACACCCAAGGTTTGCCCTCCTGTGGAACTCCTCCCCATTCATTATCATAGTAGGAGATGCGTCGGTTCACCAGAATATGACAGCCCCTTGGACTCCATAGAAGTATCTCAATTGCCATCAAAATCAATTGGTACATAGTATTGACTTGAGTATTAGAGGGGTCTGACCTCTTGTTTCCGTTGTGATGCATAGAGTTTAGATTCCGAGGCTTGAAGCATGCTCCACCTCGGAATGATAGTTTTTCATGTCAGATCTTCACTACCTGGGCACATCACTTACCAACAGAGCTACCTCAGATTTTTCCCATAGCTTAAATCTGATAGATGAGATTCACATGGGGTCATGGGTGCTGAACCTAAGATGATGTTAAGAGTGTAAATATGATTTTTACTTGGAAACTGAAAAAAACGGCAGCTTTTGGCTACGGCCCTTGATTAGTATGATGAAAGATTTGAAAGAACGGGTAACTGTTAATGTGGTGCTTGTTTGAGCATCACTGTCTGCTGGCCATGGAAGCTTAGGAATATTATATTCTTCATGAACTTGCTTTTAAATCCTGACCTCTAATTGTATCCCAAGAGATTTTCCTAATTTAAATATGCACCCTCATTCATCGTCGCAGCTTATGAACCAAATTTTAGTCTTTCTGCTAATTGGATGTATTGTTTACTCCATAATATATATTAAATGAATATCATGCTCATAACTAATATTATTGTTCTTCTTGCTGTGCTAATGCATTCTTGCCATTGAATTTATTTGTTCTCTATTTTTTATATGAAAACAACAGGAAAAATGACTTAGATATCAAGGAGTGAGGCTTATTTAGGTCGTTTTATAAATCCCATGGCTGTCTTATAAGAATTTTTAGACTACCAAAGCTTAGAGGAGGAGACTAATTGGCTGCCAAAGATTATAGAGAGATAAATCAGCCAGATAAACAGTATGGAAGGAATTAAACACTGTCTTGTTGAGAAAGACCAACACCGATGAGTTGTCTAATTGATATAGTAGGATTCATTTTGTTTAAGTACTTCTAAATGCCAATATCAAAAAACTCATCAATATATGTTGACCAATATTTCATTCCATGGTTAGACATCGTTGCCAAGTGGCTATAAAGTCATAGTTGAATTTGCACTCGTCCTTCAGGCATATAAAAAACTCAATCAAATCGAGCTGTCAAATTGTGAAATGTATGGCTCTTGTGAATTATGTCCAATGTTCTTTCAAGAATCAAGGTCCAATTACTCACCCCTGCAAAATTCCTTCTGTCTTTCCATACCCTTTTTTGTCAAAATTTGTGTGTTCATTGCGGCAGCCATTCATTTTACAGAGGTTAGTATGTGCTGCCAAAGCCGAAGCAGCCACAGCAATTGGCTTCGACGATTTCAGTGCGGATGCATTGAGGGGCACAGCAGTTTATCAGAAAGCCAACCTTGAGATTAAAATAGCCGATGGGAATGAAGCAGTTATTGCGGAGCAAGTGTTTGAGAAGACCAAAGCCAAGTCATTCATTTTTTTTTTCTCATTTTCAGTTATTCATTAAATGATGCTAATCGATGAACTGTTAGTATTAATCCAAAAGGATTGCATTCAAGCTCGTTACACTTGTTTTAACATGATCGTTGATATATGATGTGCTGGTGAGATCAAACTTGCCTTTCCAGTTTAGGAAAAAGTGAGATAATGAATATAATTTCAATGATTTTCTCCCATTTTCCCTTACATTTATATCAAAATGGGCATGCTAAATTTTGACACAATTTTTCACGGGAAGCGTTGCTGCTGTTTTTTGATCGAGAGAGTTATGGGAGTTCGAAAAAAACCATCTATAAATGTTTGCTCCAAGCATTTTTCCTTGGATAATATGGAATCATTCTTCGCATTTGTTTTTATGTATGGAAAAAATGGAATCATTCCTCGCATTTGTTTTTATGTATTATCATTTGTGGCGACTTTTTAGGAGGTCATTTATTCTAGCACTATTATTGTCACGTATGCTTAACTGCGGAATTTTATAGGGCTCATTGTGTTTTGGCCATTTATGATCTGAGTTATGAATAAAAATGTTGATGTTGGCATCGATATGGGAGGAATTGGACACAAAATTATTTTGTAAAGCGGAACAAAGTGAATTTGGATTGCATAGATAAGCCATTCAAGGATGCATCGGTCCAGTATTTTGACATTTGTTAAAATATGATATCTCGTCAATACGACGATTTATTGTGATTTTATAGTAATATTTAAAAAATCTTATATTGGTAACCTGATACCGATATTTATAGATAAATATTTTATTTTACGATAAGCTTTTGGAGAAATATTGTGTAATGACAAATCGTGATACTTTGGAAAGGAAAATATTATTGCCGAGCCCAGTAATCGGGCCCTCTTTAAAAGTCAATTACATAAGCTCTCATAATCCAAGCTTTGTGTGATAGAAATATTGTCACATCAAACTTAAATTCTTAGAGCAAAGTTGTTATAACATCACGCTTAATGGGAGCTTTGAAAACAAATAATAAAGCACGGATGGTTAGATAGCCACTCATTTTCAACAGCTACAATTAGAAAATAATAAAGATACATGTTCTTATTGATATAAACTGAGACAACGATAGGCTACTAACAATGTAGAAGAGGAAAAATGACTGTTGATAACTAATGATATTATTGAAGTAGTAATAATCATTTCATGTCTGTAACGGTAATAACTGTAACGGTAAATTATTCACCTTAACCACATAGGCTTTTCAATCAAACTCCCCTTCACTGATTGACGTCACTCAACTTAACTTGAGACTACCACAGAACTCTACCAGGTATCCACTGAGACTTGCACATTACCATCTTTTAGTAGTGTCCAAGGCCTCATCATAATCAGCAGATTTCACATGACGCTGAATTATTGTTCTGCATCTCAGTACAAAGAGCACACTTGCTCCTAAATAACATCAGAGACGACTCTGCCGGAGCATACCACCAGTTTCCACAACAACCACACGCATCCGAAATCGCTAGTGTCCCTGTCACAGTCACTTATAAAGGGAACTTAGCCTCATCGTTAGACTTAGTCACCCGCCAATAATATGAAGTCTTGATATGTAATGACCTTGATTTCAACCGCCAATGGACGGTGTCACCCTGTGACATATTGGAGGCATCTCAGCATGTCTCTCGCCTTAGATTGGTGTAACATGGAAGATAGCACATCCCCTCGCAAGCAATGCCTGTCCTCATTACTAAGCCCCCGAACTCCCATTGGGTAGTGACCGCTCAACACCCAATCTTATGCAATTCTTACTGTCCACCGAACATAACCTGAGCTCGTCCTACCACTGGATAGCTCACTTAGGTGTTATCTCTTTCCCAATACAATAGAATAACCCACTGTGTTAGTATAGAGCATGACAGCATGTTAATTAGAAAATCATAATTTCAACAATGGCATATTGCTACCAACCCTCATATCACCCCAACCCAATTTCATCTATAACGGCCAAACCCTTGCTCATGATTATCAGATGGAAATCGGAAGGCACTAGTAAATCTGTTCCAAAAATCTTAAGGAACAAAGAATTTACTAACCAACTGTATTTAAAATGACACCCATCATCTGTAACACATGCACACAAAAACACTTTTAAGGCTGAAATCCAGTTGCTCAATTGCTTTTCCTTTCTCCTTTACTTCATATTACCACCTGAAATTGTTGTGGGGTTCGACGAGCGCCACATCCCAGCACGCTTTGCACAACGCCGTAGCTAGCTCATCTATGACACCGACGACAAAAGGCACTGCCCAGATCAGATGAAAAACAGCTAACTATACACTAGATATGGAAAAGGGGGCATATGTAGCAGGAGATTCGCAAATTTTTGGTTCCCTGCAGACCTTGAAATAAAATTTATGGAATGTAGCATCAGCAGAAAACAGATAATTTTCATCAATTAACATTAACGCAATCTCGATTTAATTAGCCATGACACAAACAGACCAGGTATCCTGAATCTGAATCCCTGTAAAAGAACAGCGTTGGCAACAATATGCTTGTCATGGGGCAATCACTTCATTTCGTGAAGAAACAGATATGCGAAAGAAGCAAAGCCTTGGAAATATAAATATAGTCAGAAGAATCCCATCTTCTGTATCAACTTTCAAATCATTCATTCCCTTGTATACTCAAAAATGAACAAGCTTACATAAATAAACCAGAGCACATTGATTATCAACATTATTCAGCAATGACTTTTGTCAAAGGAAGAGGATAAAGAAAAACGAAAGGGTTAAAAAGGCAAATAAAAAAGCTAACAGCCATTACTCCCTGTATATAATCAGCAGCCATGGGTGAAAGATCAGCAGATTAGAAATCCTCATTTCACTTACTACTATGCTCAAATGTCTAACCTTTCCTGAAACATCAACTTCCTCCCATGGATCTTAGCTCCTCTAATGTCGATTTAATCTGATCCTGTACTAACTCCAACCGCTTCGAATACACCTCCAGCTCCAGTATTTGCTGTTTCCTCCATTTATCACCCATCACGTCCCCACTACCGCCAGAATTCATACAGGCGAAATTCAACGGTGTAGCATTCAAGGCCATTCCCCCGGTTCCTCTTCCTCCTGCGAATGCAGACCCACTCACCGCATCATTCATCAGCTCCTTCAACATTGGAGACAAACAGCTTCTCACTGTCTCCTCTATTAACCCCTGCATCGAGCTGACTACGTTAATACCCTCGGAGCCTCCCAAATTCGCAACCTTCAGAGTCGGACCCTTCTCTTCCGCTTTCCCACGGGATCGCTTTCTTGACTTCGGTATGTCCATGTTAATGTCCATATTCAGAGCCTTGTGATCCGAGTTTTCATTGAGATTGGAGTTCGGGATATTGTTACTATTACTACTAAGATTAGGTTTTTGATCATCGTCATCGAGCTCCGGACGATTCAGAATCCCCGAATTGCTCCAGATTTTGCGAGAGATCTCGAAGGTGGCCTGATCATGAGCGCTCTTGAAGGCAAACTCCTTCCCGGAGCTGATTCGGTTGACCACGTTTCGATATTTCTTCTTCAATCTCCTCAATTTCTCGACCAACTGGTTCTTGTTAAAGTCCAATTGAAACTTCGACTTGATCTGGTCGTAGAACGCCGCCGTATCACGGTGATGTCCGCATGACGTCATACCACGCTGCGTTGTGTAATCGAGAAACCCTTGTAACAGCTCGATCTCGTCCTCGTCCGTCCACAGTCGCTGGAACAGCCTTCTCGAGTCATCGATCGGCGGCAACGGCCTCTTCTCCGCTGACGTGTCCTCAACGCGCTGTCGTTTCGCTACAGGTGATGTGATCATAGCAGAAGTCACGGAGGCGGCGATGGCAGAGGGAGGATTTCCGTTGTGGACGGGGGCTGGGATGGCGAGGGTGATAGCGGAGGAGTCGACCACGGCGGTGCTGCTGATGGGGATGGCCGACGAGGTAGAGTTGGTGTCGGTGTCAGACTCGAAATCGTCATTGTCGTCCCCCACGACGTCTTCCTCGTCCTCCTCGTCTTCGTCCAACACGACGTCGTTCAGAGGCTCGTTATCGTCGTCGTCGTCAATAACGTCGTCGTTGTAAACAGTATGATCTTCTTCCAACGCCATACCCAGATAAGAAAATGAGGTAGAGGGTGAGAAATGAAGGGAAAAAACAAATGGAGAGAGGAGACGCAAGGTGGGTTGAGGGTAGGCGAGGGTTAGGTTAGGTTGAGGGAGGGTGCGGTCTAATTGGTGGAAGTGGTTACCGGGGCTCGAGGGCTTCACGAGGACTTTGATTGGGGCTTTCTGTAGTGCGTGTACGGAGGAGCGGAGAGCGTAATTGAAGGAAGGTGGGTTCCACGCGCTGTCGAAGAGAGTGAATGTGCAGCGGGGATTGTTTTTAAGGTTTTGGGCCTGAGAGAGACGGTTTATTGGTTTTCAGTAAATGCTATCAAATCCCATTGATATTAAAAAATAAAAAAACTACACGAAATTAATAAAATAATAAATAAATTTGTTGAAATAATATCCATTTTTTACTCCATTAATAATATAATATCTGGCTACTTCATAAAATAAATTTCCAATGCAATGATCAGCATACCCTTTGTTCTCAAAAAAATAAAAAAAGATTATTTATTTCTTAAATAAATACAAGCCTTCGCCTCACTTGATTAAGGTATATTCAACATATTTAATTTTTGATATTTTGCCAAATTGAGAACCCAACCGAATACTAATGATTTTTCTCACAAGCTTGATATAAAAAAGAAATAAGATTATTTACTTCGATCAATAATACAAGCTTTTACAAACTCAACCACATTGATTCGACCACAAGCTATTTTCTCTATCTGGAATAATTTTATTCAATTATCTGTCAATTTATGAATTATGAAATGATCAATAATACAGCGTTGGACAAACTAGACGTGCGGATTTCATAAGCAACCTATTGAAACTTGCCATTACATGGCACCCACAGCGGCGTCGTTTCGCTTGCTGCGCATGCCAAGAGAGATTCCACACGCCTTCGTTATAACGTGGATCCGATTCGGAGATGCAGCCTTCTCCTCGTATAAATGCCGCAACATTATATTATGGAGTTGATTAAAACGGGCCATTTGACCCGCTAGATAAATCCAATTTTGAAGTTTATAAAATATAATTAAGATATATATGAATGTTATAAAAAAAATATTGTCTATAGATTATGCCTGATTAAGTTTTAGGTCAGGTGAATAATAGTTAAAATTTTGATTATATTTTTTTTGTTGATATAATATTTTTACTTTAGATAAACCACATTAAAAAATTAATTTTAATATACTATATTTTATGTATAATTAATAATTTTTATATAAAAGATACTCATTTATAATATTTTTAGGTAATATTTTTCAGTTAAATATTTTTTTTTGAATATTATATATTTTTTAGGTTTTTTCTATATAAATATATTTTTTTAAAAATAAAATATTTAAAAGTAAAAATTTGACCAATTTTAATTTCAGACGAACTTGGTTAATGTATTTTTTACTCTAGTAATCTGTCCTGGCCTAACCTCTTGATCATAATTTTCATTTAGTCTAAGCTAAATTATTCGAATCTAATTATACTTAGGCTTATATTAGACCCTCTAAAGAAAAGAAATGAAAAGGCCAATACATGGCCTATTTACTTAGGGTTGGACACCTTTCTCATAGGCCCTATCTTTCGTTGACTTTGCTCTTTGTTGATTATATGCATTTTCACGCCATGTATTGTATTAATCATATTTTAGTTACATTTTACCATTTTAAATATCAAAATAGAAATCAAAAATAAAAATAAAAAAATCACTTTTCTCACATTTATTTCCTCTTTTATTGTATTTACAAAATTTTAAAAACCAAAAAAATTAACAGATAGACCGTAAACAAAAATATTATATTTGTTTCAATTAGCAACACTTAATTGTCACCTTATTATATATATATATTTATATATATGATACGTCCATAGGTCCCGATTCTCATATGAATTAGGAAACTTTTGAATTCATCATTTGGGTCAGATCGCGAATAGGTCCGGTCTCTGTGTCTTTTAACCTGGACCCTGTGCATTACAAACTATAAATAAAAGATTAAAATACGGTAGAAGGTTATCCCACCGTAAACACTCTAACGATCAAGTCAGAAATTTGTTCCCATGAACGAAAAAATACACATGTGGAAGTAAACATAATGCGGATACAAAAATGTTAGGATGAGGGGGATGTATGGGACGTTTGAAGGAGACTTATGCGCTGTGGATTGTACTGTTGGAAGTGGCTTATTATGGTCATAATGAGATAGCAGTGGCTCGAGGGAAGAGAGCTGGTTCTTTCTCCTCGAGACTTTGAGCGCTAGGTGAATGATCGAGATCTTGATCTTAAGTCACCGCTTAAACTCTTTGGTGAAAGTTGGAATTAGATTGGAGTTAGAAAAGTTCAGAAGTCTCTTGAGCAAAAGTTGGGCCTCTTCTCTCTTAGCTGATGGAGACAGTATTTGTGGGCTCCTTTGGGAAGTTTTTCAGGAGTCAGGATTTCTTGCAAGTGGCTTAGCAAGATTCGTCGACCGTTGCGCACTGGCGATGGCCAATGGTGTTAGTTGTCGACTTGTGAAGGCGATGAGAGCATTGTCGGGTATGGCCAACGCAAACTTGCTGACTTTGCTTGAATTGGTTAAGCGACTGTTGGGGCGGCGTACACTGCAGCTTGTCAGCGTTGACTTTATTTCTCATTGGCTGACACCCTCTGAGCCAACGCCTCCTACGATGGCAGCCTGCGGTTGCCTCTGCAAAGGTGCAAGCGACGCTGATTGGCTGCGCGCTTGGAGTGCCCAGTGAGCCTTGTTTCTTGACCTGTTGGGATGCTGTTGTTGGGATGGGTCCTTCTGCTGGCCGGATCTATTTTCTTTCAGTTGGGTCTCGCTGATTCTAATCCAAATCCGTGTTGAACCTATCAATATATATGTATATTAGGATTATAATTAGCAAAAAAAATGAAAAAATGATATTCATGATGATCAAATGTCATACTATGCTACTCTAATGCATTACGTTATTCCATATTTCAGAACCACCACTATATTGTTGGAAAATATAAGAGATTATGAAAATCAAATATGTTCAATTTGAAAAACATATATATATATATTGATGGGTATACCAATAATGGGCTGGCCCAAAGAGAGGTCAACGGAAGCCCAGGAAGGCCGGTCAATATTTTTACGACCCAGTGAGAAGACGGGCCCGGAACTGGAAGAAAAAAACGGTCAACGTTGGCGTTGACCGTTTTGGCGGCCATCTCGCTCGCAAACGGTCAAATCCATGTTGACCGCCTATGCACAGCTCGATTGGGCCTTTAGAGGCATTCCTATAGTGATGGGCCTACTCCATTCTGAGCCACAGCCCATTAATGGATCGCTGGCCACACTCCTTTCGTTCTCCACGAAGGCGGCCAACACACTGACGGTCAACTCAGACGTTGACCGTC
>JAOVVI020003719.1:0-18629 GCA_028571085.2 Nepenthes alata | reverse complement strand
AATTTAATAGGTCATGCTCAAATATTGAGTCCACTAGCAAATTGATTCTTGGTAAAGTAAAACTATCTTTTGGATGTAAAGTTAATACACATTCACCATTTTTTATTACTTTTCTTGACAAGTACTACATTCGATAATCAGTTCGGATATTATACTTTCCTTATATAGCCTGCATTGAGTAGCTTTCTGATTTTCTCTGTGATGGCAATCAGTTTTTTGATGGAGTGGTTTCTCCCTTTCTATCTATCCAGTTTATGCTTAAGATTAAGGTCCAACATGTGGACCATCACCTCAATCAAAATTTCTAGTATGTTTGCAGGTGTCCATGTGAACACATCTGAGTTTTACCTAAGGGAAATTATTAGGTGTTCACATAGTTGACCTGGCAACAAGCCTCCAATCTAAACTTATTTCTAATGCTCATTTGGGTCTAGAAAATTTTAATTGGTTGACTGATCGAATTGACTTTGCTGTAGAGTTGCTTTATCTCGAATGTTGAACTCCTCAATTGGCTTATTCAAAATCGCCTAATTGACTTGAAATAACTAATATATTCAACTACTAACTTGGTCGCCTAAAACCTTTTAGACTTTACATACTGTCATGAATATTATCTTCAAATGAGGCATCGATGTCACTGTTCCGAATGCCACTATGCGGGGTTGTCGCAATATAGCATTATAGACCGAAAATAAGTCGACTATTAGAAATATAAGCATTCGAGACGCTGTCTTTGGGTACATTCATATGTGACCTCCAATCGAATGATTCTCTAGATCAGCATAAGTTCATTGTCCAATTCGTATAATGGTCCATTGATTGGCCTCATTTAGTTTTTTTTCGATTCGAGGTTAAAATAGGTATTAAGATATAGCAAATTGCTCAAACTTTTATTATTTAGGAAGACTAATTTCAATTGATAATCAAGAGTACCATTTAAAACGAGCACAAATAAACAAGAGGGTTGGAATGATGAGTTATTATATAAGTCACATCCCGTTATTGGAACTAATGATATCATTTCTTAATCTTATTCTCTGCTTCTTGCTGTTGGAAGTCTTCTCAGGATAGTTTAGAACTTTATTACTACATAATCTTGTTGATTCCATGTTCACCACTTCGGCAGTTACACAATTGTGTGGCTGCTCCTACTAGCCCAACTCATCGTTGTTGGCACTACCGAAGGCTTGTGCTAGGTCTCTTAGGAACTTATAATGATACATTTTCTGGATGAGGGTCTCAATTTCTTTTCGTTTAGTCCAGTTGTCTTCGGTACTATGACCCAAAGATCAATAGTAGAAGCAATAAAGACTGGTTCTCTCATTTCAAGTTCTTGAGCAGTTTGGGTTACTTAAAGAATTTCTCATTTTGAATCTGTATCTGAATGTTCGTCTGAGTGTCATTCAAAGGAGTTAGGTTCAAGAGCTTTTACACATTTCCAATGTTCAATTTTGTTAGTAGTTGCTTTCTGGGATATCAGGTGTTAGAGTTATCTCCGTTTTTCTTTTTTTTTTGCTCATTGATCCTAAATGATGGTCTACAGGCTCTGGCCTCTTCGTTTCATTGGCCTTTTTTGGTGGTAATGTATGCGTAAGTAATGGTCTCTACCTCAATAAAGGTCTTATACTCTAATAGAATCAAGTACTTAAAGAATTCACTCGACTATACAATCTTCATGAAGAAATCCATCTTCACCTCATCGGTTAATTTTGATATCCTTCAGGTCTCAACGTTGAATCGAGCCAAGTGATGTTTTAGACTCTCATTTTCCCTTTACCAGATGTGGACAAGGTGTCGTGGCTACTTTTATTTCCTTCAATTAGAGGCAAATTATGACAAGAAGTTATCGGTAAACTCCTAAAATATTCTGATCAAATTTGGCTATAATCGGTAAAATCAAATTTCAATATCTCCCTTGAGGGTCAGTGAAAAGTAGAGACACAATGTTGAATCATTTAGGCTCTAGAATCCCAACAAGGTACAAAAATTATCCAAATTGTCAATAGGACCAGGACTTCCATTATAGGGTTCAAGACTTCCATTTTGGACTTGCGAGGGAGTTGCTACTTCTTAATCTCCCTTGTAAATGGTAACCTGCTTAGATCGGCCGAGTGTCTATCTGTATTCCCTCAGAACACCCACTGCTTGATTTTTCTGACTCTCTCCTCCACCTGGATGGTGGACACAATCCTCTTAACATAGAAAAAAGTCTTTAACTACGAATAGTTTGGAAAGACGTACTAGACCTTCCAGCTATGGGCCCTTTTCGGCAAGGTGCTACAGGATGCTTCTTCTCAAGTCGAAGGCTTGCCAGCATCTAAAAATCAACTTGGGCTTTGTCGCTCTAGCCTCTCATCCCATGCTCCAAGATTTAGCCAGTCTTTTAGCCGAGTTTGGGTCCTGTCACTCGTAGCCTTTTGGGCCTCGAGGTCGTCAGGCTATAGAATCATCTATTTGGTTGGCTGCTTTTTTCTCAAATTTCTTTTTCTGTATGCAGAAGTTCAGGAATTGGAGGATGGAACTTCTAATGGATGTCCCTCTAGTCTATTGCAAATGGACTAGAGGACATTAGATATTGTATTCACCTGGGCCACCAATGTCTCCACATTTACATTTATGGCTAGATGAACATTTTTGTGGCTGCCCTCTATCAGGTAGTCACCATATGAAATGACGTCCTTAGGTGGTACATTTGTTTGGGTTCTAGTGTTGACAATATTTTTTATGGGTTGCTTTATTATCTTTCTCACAAATAGTGCTAATGATGTGTCTCGAGAACTTGAGTTGATATACCAATTAGAGAGCCACCTTGTCGCGCTTAGACACTCGAATAACAATAGGCTTGGTCATCATAATTCAAAAGTTGGATCCTGTGCACCATATTAAAATAAATAAGAGGTAAGATGTATATGAAATTTGTTTTCGGAATATCTATCGACACTTAAAACAGAAATTTTTCTACTTGGATGATAATAATGTAATGTAGCATATACGAGGATTTAGAAATGATGGGAAAGTTTGTTTATATGGAGGGTAGTGCTTTTTCTTATGCACTCGATTGATATAATGGTTTTAACAGTTGTGCACTCGTCTGGTGGAATGACTTTAGTAGTTGTGCACTCATCTGGAGGAGTGTTTAACTTCCCCTCATTTTGTCTTAGTTTAATTTTGTTGCCTTCTCTGTGAGGGAGAGAGTTTATTTATAATGGGAGGCGGCGTTTGATTGGTAAATGTTTATAATCAACGCATGGGCATGTGCCGCTTCGTTTAGTGGTGAGGGCATACTCACATGTATAACAGCTGCCTCAATTCAATGGTAGGACCGCCCAACTGCTAGCTATTAGATCGATTCAACCACTGCCTGTATTTGGCCTTTAAGAGACTCATTATGACTTTTTCATACTTTGTTGTTCTGGTCGCGTCCCTTAATTTAAGCGTTACGTCATTTGCTTCAAGGGCTCAGAGACATCTTTTATTGGGCCATCCTCATTTGGGCGTCTTATCCATCCATGCATTGGATTTTGGTCGGCCCGTGCCTGGCCGTATCTTTTAGGTAAAAGACAATTACTCCTGAAGCATACCGTAATCAAGATTCAATTGGAGAGATTCTAACTTTTAACTCAAAAATAATGCAAAAATAACATTCTAATTTATTATCTAACGTTCAAATAAATATCGCACTAGACAAACTATAAAGTGATAAATAAGTGAGGAAACAAGCTTCTGGAAGACAGTTCTTAATGCCTTTTGATTTTTTGTTGTGGGGCATGTTATCTTAATGTCAAGCACGCAACCTTTTTACATGTAAGTTAAATACTGTGTGGATTTATTTTTAAATAAGTATTTCAAGAATGTTTTAAACGAGGGGAATACTTAAAAAAATAGTAATACCAAAGATGTCTATTTCTATACTAAGGAGATTTATTTTTATAAAGGCTCATTCTTTTAAGATGGTTAAGTAGCTCTCCTTGGATAAATAACTTGCAATGAGATTACCAGATAACTTTTAAGCTTCCATTATTTCTCATTACTAACTAGTTTGAGTGGCTCTTTATCCAACCTCCACACTACTCTTTATGGGTACAAATATAATGTCACATTTTATTAACTTTGTAATCCAAAAGGTCATCTAAATAATTATTAAATTAATGAGCCTTTCTAAATAGGTTGTCACATATATAACTTCATAACTGCTTCGCTGTCTAACTTAACATATCAACCAATGGCGACCACTTTGACTCTAGCCAATGCCTCTATTCATTTCATCACGTAGAGCTTAATTGACAAAATTGTACTATGATTGAATGACCAGCTTGATTTCCCTTATTTAACATGCATCACTCTAATGAGATGGCCTAACACACTGGCAGCTCGACATCCAAGCAACTTGACGATTTCATTGTTTATTGGCTTACTAGCACGACTACTCGGCCACTAGTCACCTTGATATGCCCAAAAAGCAACTGTTAAATCACTCGGCCTCTTAATTACTTAACATCTTCACAGCTCGGCGTCTCAAATGTATAAAAATTCAGGGATTTCTAAATCTTTAGGTCTAAATTTTTACTATTCTTTGTTGGGGTCATTAACTTTTAAAAGTATATTAAATTTGATTTTTTTTTTATTGAAATATGTGATGGTTGTAAATCTTTAAATTTGTTATCATCAGGAAACAATAGCACGCTTTCAACACATTGATATATCGCTTTTGAAGGAAGGAAAAGACAAGCAAAACTACATCAAAGCACACGTTCGGCTGGAGATTCATTTAATTAATAGGCAGCTGGATCACTTATTTAATTTGATTTAGTTTACGGGATGGCCCACCATAGAGGGGAGGAGAACATGGTGGGCCAATGCTTTGCCTATAGGTTCACATACATCAAGCTATTATTTCGAATTAGACTCCTTAACCAACCCATAATTATGGTTAGCATTTTTGGCATCTTTGATTAGGACCAATTAATTGCCTCATGACTTGGTAATTAGGTGTCGACCATATCATACATTGAAAGATCATATTGACTTTTCTTGATAAAAATTGCTCCCATATTTGTATCATTCGTGATCAGTCTCTTTAATTGTATAGCAATCAAAATGAAAACTGGATAGTGAAGTTCCAATGCTTGATAATTTATGGTGAAAGAATGCTTAAATCCAAATGAGCAAGTTGCAATGATGACTTTGTCTATAAGATTGGCCAAATTAATTACCCTTAAAAGGGGGAGGATGTCATGAGCATCGGATCAAGAGGGTTAAAATTTTTTAATTAATGATGGCTTCAAATCTCACAGTCCATCTAAAACGGGCAGTAATAATTTAACTAATATTAAATAGTTAAAAATTAGTTAAAATAAAATTTCATTTCCATAGAAGATATAGCCCTTCTAAACCTTCATGCAATTTGGGTTTCTTTTCCCCCACCCCCCACCCCTTTTTTTTTTCACTCTTTCCTTTTCCTGCTCTTAGGTCACTGGTATGTGACCTAATGAAATCTACCCTACCTAAGACTATCACATGAAATTACCTTTGTTATTCAAAGCCTTAATCTATTAGGTAAAAATCTAAAAATAGTAATTTAAATTGGACATATCTCAAATAATGCTTTTAACTATTTTAAAAAATAGTTAAAATTTAAAAGTATAAACTAATTGGTATAAGTCAAAAAATAGTAACATACTCTAACACATCGTTTGTACCAATGTTCAATTGGATTTAAAGTAGGGTAAGTCTCACTCTATTTCATTCTGAAAATTAATTATAAGAAAATTGATGTTTCAAGACTGAGTTTATGACCAACTGATAAATGAGGTACTGATACTATATTAAAAAACTCAAACCCAAAAATTTAGATTGTTTGGTAAAATTTTAAAATAATTTGAATACTCCAGCAAATATTGAAGATTTAAAGCTATTTTTAGGAAGTTACAAAATAAATCAGGCCAAACAGACCCTATAAATATTATGCAAATGATCTCTCCTGCCTATTCTGCTACCACAAGATAATTCGAGGCACCACCATCAAGCTGACCTTTATAGTCTTTTAGTAGTACATGATCTCTAAAAATTTCAAAATTATTGAAAAAAAAAAACTCAAAGTAGCTCTATATAAAATCTTTATATCACTTATTTAACGATAGTATGTGTTGCATGGAAAATGATCACTCAATGACTCAAAATGAAATATTTTATTTCTTCCAATGTTATTAGATTTGCAAATTTCTATGAAAAGATTTTGTTAATGGCTATTTATGTATATGATAGTTTGGCCATCGAGACAAAATGCATTCTAAAGTTAAACACTGACTAATACAATTTATTATGCAAATGTGTTTTAAATTTGAACTGTAAACGGATTACATTGTTACTTTTATCAGAATATTACAGCTATCAGTTTGAAAGAGAGTTGAATAAATATATCATTACCTTTACAATTTGAAGAAATTTTTTTTTATGACTTGAACTCTTAAATTGTTAGTTTTTTAGCCATGGCATATGAACATGCTTAGCTAGGGTTGGAGGAAATCGTGATGACCACAAGGGCTTCCCACAATGGCATCTGTCAAGTTCAATCTTTAAATCTATGGTGAGACGTTCTCAATTTAAAGTGGACTTTTGCATCCAAGTTTGGACCAAAGGTGCCTAGTAATGTAGCAGGACTAATCAAATAGCGAATACCATCATTAATTAAACCAAGTATCGAGAGATAGTTTAATCAAATAAGTTGAACTTGTGTCCAAATTCACTTTTTTAAAAAAAACTTAACATGAGATAAAGGTATCATTCGTAGATATATCCACAAACATCAACTCATTTTTCTCACTTTCTAAAAGATGAAACATCTTATCATTTAACTACCATGTTTTCCCAACCTTATAGACCTTTGAAAGGTTTATTGATCTAGTGTTTAAACCCTAGTTTACCTACATATTTTATAGATACGACCTAAGGCAACATGGTTAGGTCTTTGCTCAAAAATTGAATTCCTATTACTCAGTATTTAGACCTAATTGTTGTATATATGATCTTTATACGTGAAATTATTATTACTTAGTGCTTCTTAGATCAAGTTGATATTTACACAATCTTTTGAATTTTTATTCTTCTATAGTGTTGTCACTATATTACCTTGTTGGGATGCTTGTTGTGACATCGGCCTTGAACATATACTTTTACGTTTCAAATTTAATATATATGAATTACTTATAAAACAGAACTTATATAGATATTAATCTCTTCCTAACTTATATAACATAAGAAAAGATTCATACATAAGCACTAATTATCTGCCACCAACAGAATCGACATGCCAACATTATCTCATGAATAGCTCCATTATATATCTTGTTGTTGAAATAGTGAGAGGCATAAATAACAGCTAAAACGAACTATAAATAAATTAATTAATTAATGGAAGAGATGATGGCCCCCCATCCTTGTCCAAGTGGGAAAATGGAACCATGTGCGATCATATGGTGGTTGGCCTCCCAGCCCCACATAACTTCACTCTTTTCTCACTCCCAAAAACTTGAAAATGATACCCTTTAAAAAATCCCGAAAGATAATTTAAAAATATTATATTATATTATCATATTAGTTGATTATTAAGGGATTCATAATATCTTAATAATCAATTAAATTGATATGATATTATAGAATAATTGTATATATATATATATATATATTAATAATATTAAGTTTTGGAGATAAATTTAATCTTATTATAAAAATGGTGGATTGATTCCCAAGTCTCCTTCCCACCACTCTCTCACCACCGCCCATTTCCCATCCTTTTCTCTCTCCACCTTTCCCTTCGTTCTCTTCACACGTTTGCTCAATTGTTGCAGCTTCCTTCCCTCTCTCTTCCTATCTTTCTCTCCCTCTCTCTCTCTTCCTTCAAGTTAAAATGGCATAAGTACAGACTGTGTCAGAAGCAGTCAGAAACTGAAATCCCCTACTGTTTGTTTCCTTCCTCTATCGTCTCTGTGCTATCATTTTCATGATATATTCACGTCTTCTCCAAAACCCTAATCTTGAAACCCCCAAAAAATCTTGGTGCACCGTTGAATTTTCCTTCCATGAATCCTCATCCTTCATCCTCCTCAAACCGTAGATCAATCAGAACTAGGTTTGCTCGTCGGTTCCTTCGAGCACTAAAGAAGATTGGCAGCAAGGGATCCAGCAGCCGGCCTTCTCCTAGGGATATTAGCTGGAGATGCCGGAGAGTTAAGATTGCCGCCGACGCATCCATGGCTTCAGCGGTTGGACCGCGAAGGGTGTGGAGCCGAACCATGCTCAACATGCTCCGAAGCAGAAGCCATGCATGCTTGCATGCGTCGCGATTGGGTAATCGCAGAAGGCCGGGTGCTGATCGCCATGCCGTAGGGAAGAGGAAGAGGCTAGTCCTTAAGAGAAAGCTTCCAAATAGGCTTGGTTTCAATCAGGTGAACCAGCTCCGGAGCCTTGTGCCGGGAGGGGAAGCCATGGACTTGGACATCTTGTTGGATGAAACTGCTCACTACATCAAGTGTCTTGCCACTCAGGTAAAGGTTATGAGAAGTATGGTCGACTACTGCTCCGCTTGAGCTAATTATGCCATGTCTTGATGATGATGATAACGATGATGACGGTAAAGATCATGATGATTCAGAACAAAAGGAATAAATTTGATGGAGCTATTCCAAAAAAGGTTATGGTATTTGTGATTGATAGTTAAGATTCAGTTTACATGAAGAGATAAGCACAGAAAAAAAAAAAAAAGGTGAAAAAGTATAAAGATTGACTATAGATTTGGGACATAGGTAACTACACTTTCTTTAACTAAGAAAGGTATAATATGTGCTTGATTTACTAAA
The DNA here is from genome assembly GCA_028571085.2 of Nepenthes alata. Lineage (NCBI taxonomy): Eukaryota > Viridiplantae > Streptophyta > Magnoliopsida > Caryophyllales > Nepenthaceae > Nepenthes > Nepenthes alata. The sequence continues at coordinate 9,774 of JAOVVI020003719.1, read as the reverse complement.
AGTATAGAGAATAATATAACTGTAAGACTGTTATTATATGACATAAAAATTATAGTATATGTAATATATATAGGTAAGACTATATATATTTGACACTAAAATTACTGAATGTAAATACTTGTATACTATGCCACTTGATATATATTTTACATAATTGGTTTGAAAATCTTATGCTGGTAATGTGCAATTTTTATTCTTATGTTGATATTCTTTTAAGACAAGAAGTTATATTAGGCTTACCAAAGTTGGCATGTGACATAGGAAGAGGTCCAAGATTATAACCTTCATAATTATTATGAGTCTATTTTTGTATTTAATTAACACACAATTTTTCTATATTTAGTTCGATTTTTTTTTTCCAATTGCTAGAGGATATTTTGTGGGAAGAGAAGATATGCCAACTCATTTATGATGTAACTGGAATGTATTCCTTAATTATAATCAATTTCTCTAAATTAAATTCGAGCTTTCACAAAAAAGAAATGTTTTGATCTCTTATTTTCAATTTGATTTTAGGCAAAAAAGAAATACTAAATAAATTCTATTGAAAATTTAATTTTACATGATTGTATTTTCTACCCATCAATTTATTTTTTCCAAAAAATGTCTGGATTTCATTAGGGGTAAATAATAATTTTATCAAATACATCCAAACCGATTAAGCCAAATCAATCTAAATTAAAAATTATTACCGTTTGATATTCATTTTCTTCATCCATTGTATTTTCAAATTGGTTGCAATTTCGAAGTTTCATTCGATCAAATACCATACTGCACAGATATCCTTTATATATTTCACGGTCTATTTAAGTATTTTTGGTAAGCTAATATTTATTTGTATTTTAATAAAAAAACAATTATATACAAAGACTTAAAAAACCCAAAAATTAATAAATGAGCCAATGTTTCACAATATATATATATATATGCAATGAGATTTCTATACAAACTAATCCTTACACTAATGATTGAGAGGGTTACCTTATTTTGATAGTTTAGTACAATTTGGTATAAATCAAAATCATAAAAATCTCACGCTAAACCAATTCGTATGAAGCATTGGATAATATCAAAAATATAACTTAATTTCCATTATGATATAACGTACAAGCATAATTGAATATGTAGATGAATTTTATATCAAATCAATTTTTATTTTTTTCTTTTTTCTTTTTACTTTTAAGGTGAAAAATATATCTTTTCTAACCTTTTTTATAATTATTTTAAATTTGTTAAATTAGATGAATGGAAGATTATTTCTTAAATGAATAAAAAACATTGTATATAGTAGTTGAATATGTAGAAAACTCTTTAATTTGACCCGTTTTATTTAAAGCCTACTTATCCCTTGAATTAATTATATTAAACACTTTAATTATGTAATATGTCACATTATTTTTAAGATATTTTGGAAGCAAAATCTTTATAAGATATTGAATTATTTTGTTACACGCTAGTTCATTAACCAAGTCCTCGTATCTAACTGAGTATGATGATGGAAACATAAGCAGATTAGAAATCTTTGAAATTAATGGCTACCTAATCTAACTAATGATGCTCTCTTCTTTCAACACAGCTGTTACAGCCACTAAGCACATAACTTTGTCCACAATCATTCCAAAATAAAATACTAAAAAAATAAATTATTAAATATTTACTTAAAAAAGTAGGTGAGAAAGGTTAACCGCGGCCACTTAATCCCAAAAAAAAATTTATTTTAACTATTAAGTAAGAATATAAGCATATTAATTGCCAACTTTAAAGGGCAACAACAATAGTGCATGGTCACTTTTTTTTGAGAATCGAGCAATTATTATAAGAACGAGAATCAGGGGGAGCTACGGGGCTTTATCTTTTAAAGAGATAGAGTTTTTTTTTCTCTTCATATGGACTATTTAATTTTAAATAAATGTTTATGATTTAATTATTTAAAAAAAATTAAAAATTACTTAAAATTAATTATTAATTATAACTATTTATTTAAAAATAAATTATTCAAAATAAAAAAAAAAGTATCCATCTGTTTAAAAGATGGAACCCCTTGATCTGAACCAGAGGCAAGACAAAGATGGCATGGAGGAGAAGAGGAAAGATGGAGGTGGCTTGGTCGGTGAGACTATTATATATTGGTTAGACTTATATTGGGTTTTGGTTTGGAGTATAGCAAACTCAATTTCAATTTTGATGTATTGGGTTTTCTTCACAAATCAAACATAAAATCTATGAGCAATATTTCATTAAAATTATATACATCGGACACTTTTTAAAGCTTACAATATGCAAAGTATTGTGCACTTATCCTCTCATGTTTACAATATGTTTATTTATTTATTTAAATATATTGAAAAATCTTCAAAAATCTCCATAATTCTTGCAAAATCGAAAGAGAGAGAGAGAGATGCAAAGTTCCATTGGTGGAAGTTGAGAGGAATCAAGTTACAGCTGCTTTATGAGAAGACATGCATGCTTTAACGGTATAATCAGTGACACGACCTAACATGGATCAACCCTATAATGATTTCTCAAAGCGAAGATACTGAACGGAATAGAGTATTCGAAAAAGACATATGGGTGAATATCAACTTTGCTGAAGAGGCAGCTGCCGATTCTTTAGCAAGAAGGCAATGGCCACTATGATCGTTCCCATCATTCTCTTTGGCTTGTGGGTCTGATCAGTTGATAGTGCATGGCCTGTGCGTCTTCAATTCCATGAAGAAAAAAGCAGTTCATATTCTTATTGATGGATAATCCTTTGATTCTTTACACTGTTATGGTTAACGGGAAGAACGTCAGAGAAGAAGGATAAAAACGAATGATTGAAGTCTACGTTTTCGTAATAAAGTCTGGAAGTTTTGTTTCCATTTGCCTTTTACCATTAGCTTAATGTTCTTTTTTTTCTTAAACTAAAATTATGAGGCTCATCGTACTATCACGTCACTTTGTGTATCGTAGTGATGGGTCCGCCTGCAAATAATTCAACCCACGACAAATAGGGTACAGTATAATTGATGGCATGCAGAGACAAGTGAGCCGTTCCACAAGATAAAACCTAATCCAACAATAATAGTCGACCCTTTGGACAAGAGAACGAGGGAGCCTACTTTGAAAAATATAATTTTCCATTGTTTTAGCAAAAAAAAGATTATTTTATAAATTTAAAATGTAAAATAAAATTTTATTTGAATGGTGAAACACCCACTTTAAAAAACAGAAATCCCCCACCCACAATGAAATAGGGGATCCTGGGACAATTTGATTGATCTGCAAATTAGGCTATTTGTAATCAACTGGGCACAAAGACTTGTGGAGTCACTTTCAGGTGAAGATTGTCGATGTGGCAATTTAAATCTGAGTTACTCAACTCGTCTTGAATCGGTCATACAAAAACTTCACAATAATAATATCTATTATAAATAAAATATAATTGCTATAATACTATCATAAAATCAAACATCTCAACTACAAAATAAATAAAATTATAATATCTGAATATATTAAATCTCTAAATGTTACTGATCTAAAATAAAAAATAAATTCTTGCTATTCTCAACATGAAATAATAGTTGGAATCTGAAATCCCCTACATGTGTGCTCTTCAACAAATGTTTGATCTCTGATTGATTCTACTGTCTTGTTCTAATCTGAAATCAATAAATATGATGGTAAGTTAAAAACTTAACAAATAATATAATCTAGAATGTGGTAAGTAATATCCATCTTGAATAACAATATCAATAGAAGCAAAGTAATATCAATACTACGATAATCAATTACCACTATTTGAGACTTCATACTATATTATAATTACGACATAAAGACAACACAACGATTAACTATCAAGAGTTAACGTTGAACTCATAAAACCATGAATACAATATAAATTCTACTTAATATTAATATTAATAATGTGAGGTCTGAATCCTTAATTTATAATAAATATGAATAATTAACCTAATATAAATAAAATTAAGGTCAAAAGATAATAAAAATTGGATCAAAAGTCAAATTTGGACCAGTTTAGACTAAACTAAAGAATGCCTGATTAGCACTTGACCAGCACCTGGGTGTTGAATGTCGTAAGCAAGTTTCTGATGCGCGCTTGAGATGAGGCTCTAGTGTACACAACTGTGGGCTCTACGACAATCTATATAAATAGGTGAAGCCGGCTAATTTCAATGATTTTTTAATAGATTTTTTGAAAAATGAGAGAGAAGCAGATGAAGAGAATGTAAGATACTTTAATGAGATAAAATTTTAATCTATATAATCTTTATTATCATAATTTTTTACTAATTAATCATGTATAAAAAATAAATTTACGTACCTAAATTCATTGCCAAACTTTTATATAATACTATAATAGTTTTTGTCTCAAAAAATCGGAAGATGATTTATCTCTCTTCTCCTTATTATTTGTAAAGTATTTTTATAAATCTTATACATCCAAATTCTAATGGCCAAGGATGTCCTTTTATAGAGAGAGAAAAGACAATTCTCAAATTATCAAAATGTCACTCTTTTTATCGAAAGGATGCATCTTAAATAGATATAATCGTTAAAAAGATATATCCTTTCATTTAATAGGTATGTCACGAAAGGACATATCTATTGCAAAATAACTGTGACGTATCGTATTTTCAATAAAAAATTTGACAGAGTTTCAACTGTAATACGAACGTCGGCCAAATATAAAGCATGTGAATATTATTTACAGTATACATAATAAAGCCTCAACATCTCAAATACAGGATTATTAATTCATGTCGATAACTTATTTCATTGAGGGACCGGGGCCAGTAGGCCTTATTGGCTAAATGAGCGATCGATGTAGTTTGAATTGTATTCAACCCACATAATTTAAGGCTGATATCCTCCTATTCTCGACCCAGAGGGAGGCTGTTTACATATATAACCTATAGACGGGACCGATCAGCCACAAGCAGTACCATAACAAACAACGTCTTCCACTACAATATATTAAAGCTTGTCAAAAAATATCAATCGCTATAATACACGACCAGGATTGTCATTGAGTTTTTACTGTAATATCAATGACATGCTAAAATATACTATCTATTGAAAAATTATCGATCCAAGTTTTTAATTTCTTATTTCTTTAAAAAATTCTACTCTTAAGCATATAATTCTTCATCCCAACTCAACTGGAGAATGTTTCATAATTCAATTAGTTCTTTATTTCGGAGAACGGTTCGTCAGTTCATCGCTTAATCGTAGAATATTCCTTCTTGATTCTTTTTCCATTAAACTTGTCCATATTTATATTTTTATATTCCTCGTGAGTTTTATTCCTCACCTGTTCATAATTCATGCGTAGTTTTTTTTGGAGCTTGAGAGAATTAAGAATTTATTTTCATTTTATGCTAAATAGAATTATAAGGCTTCCGATCGATAAATTCTTTTGCAACTGGTTGATGTCATGGTTTTGGAGCATATTAAATTAACATATTTATAATATATGCATAAATTGCGATTAATTCGGATAAAGCCCAAGGGGGTACGGGTTATGGCTCCGTGTCTAAAAATTGATCAAAATTACGAAATCTGGTATGAAATTCACACATGTGCATGAAAACGAAAGAGAAGAGTATGAGTACACTTGCCTTAACCCTATAGCCCACAGATCAAAAGAAACGAGGGTCTGAAATACCCAAACGGCACGTTACTCTCTCTTTGCTTGCCTTTTGCTTTCTACCAGATTGTTCTCTCTCTTGCTCCACTACCTCCGGCGCACAGCACCTTTGGTCATCGCCGACCACTCACACACCGCAGCTGCTACAGACTCCTTTTTCGAATGTCAACGACAATCTCACAAACTGCCCCTCTCTCTCTCCTAAGCGAGTCCCGCCTCACCAGCAATTGTCGGTTCCCCAGCCGCCTCGTACGACCATACCGGCCTTCCTGGCGTCATCTCCTCACCGCCAACGCCGTTGTCGCCGCTCTGTCGTCTCTCTCCTCTGTGCAGTTTTCTCTCTCTGCACGGCCCTCGCTGCACTCCACTGACGACCGCCCGTGCACGGCCTCCCCCGTGTGCCGCTACCAACTAACTTCCAGCCGCCGACGACCACGCACACAACACCGCTCTCGCTGCACGTCGCTGACGTTCTCTCACCTCCGCGCAACCCTATGCCATGCGCCACCTCTCTCCCCTATTTTCTCCCAATTCACCTGATTCTTCTCAAAATCGGTACATGTAACCTTAAAATCAACATTCACATAGAGAATGGAAGAATTTACTTACCTCAATTTCATCCATCTTCTCTGACAACCGCAACGGCTCCTCCTTCGGCTCGAGACTTCTCCTTCATCTCACACCATCGCACAAAATGGAGGTTAAATCATAGAGAGGATTCGCTGGACTTCCATTTTCGGCGCTGATTTGCTCCGGTGTCGATGGTCGGTGGCCTCCTGTGCCGCCTTCTTCCCCACAAAGCCCTCCCCTCTCTCCCCTCTTTTTCACTCCCTGATCCCTCATTCTCTGTTTTCTTTCTTTTTTTTTTGTTTTGTTGTATATATTATTATTATTATTATTATTATTATTATTATTATTATATCTTTTATTTTTTACGTTTCTTTCAGTTTAAAATCTAAATCAATATTCAGTTAACAATACTGGCACGCTCCGAGCGTCATTTCATAATTTTGATCATTTTTTAAAATCTTATAATATTTAATTAATTTTTTTCACACTCATATTATCCCAAAAAATAATAAATAATCTCAATTAAATTGAATAAAAATTTAAAATATTGTAATAACATATCTTTTTGCTCAATGGGTATGTTTCGAAACGACACATCTATTGTAAAATATATATCCATTCTTTCAAATGATATATTTTAAACGGACATGTCTTGTAGAAAATTTCTCTTTATTATATACAATTTAATATGATTGTATTAATTTAATCAATTTAATAATTCATATGATACATCATGTAGGATATGTTCTAACATTTATCCACCTGACCCATATAACAATAATATTTATAGGAATTAAATAAAATAAATTTTAAATGTGCAACATTACAATCCTCTAATAATTTATATATTATAATACTATAATCAAATAATTAACAATGTGAGTCATAATAGTTCTACATTATTATGCGATATAGCTCTTTCCATGTGGTACAATATTTATAAATTATATGATTAAATTTGAAATAAAAAATATTCATATGATCTAACAATAATATCTTAGTGGGAGACTATTCCTATTATCATTAATCTAAAACTTTATGTTCGAACAATATAAAATAAAAAGGAGATATCAAAAATATATTATATGAGATTTCAAATGTTAAAAGTAATAATATTACATCATGGGTAATGACAATAACCCATACTATTAACATAATTCATAAAATCTTTTGGAGATAAACTCTTAATTAATGGATCTATAATTACAAGTTTGATACTAATGTACTCTATTGACACCTTTTATTTTTAAATTTTACTTTTAATGGTAAGATATTTAATTTTTATATATTTAGCACCTATTGAATATTTGTCGTTCTTTGAGAAGAAAATTATTACGATCTTATCACAATAAATTTTTAGTGGTCTGAATATACTGCCGACAATTTTAAATCCTAAAATAAAATTTGGTAGTCATAATGCATGTACAGTGTCTTCGAAGTATACCACAAACTGTACTTTCATTGTTGACACAACAATCTTAAATTCTTTTATACTTTTCCATGAGATTGCTTCTCCATCCAAAAATATATATATATAGAGATATAAATTTTCTAGTATCTAAATATCTATCATAATCTGAATATCCTGTAACATCCAAATGATTAAATTTCTTATAAGTAAGTATATAGTCTTTACTTTCTTATAAGCATCTAATCATTTTCTTTACAACCTTCCAGTGATCCATACCAGGACTGCTTTGGTATTATTCGAGTATACAAACTACGAAACTTATATCTGGTCTATTTTAAGTTTGTGCATATAATAAACTTTTCATAATAGACCCATGGGAAATATGCTTCATTTGATTTTATTTTTATTTATTTTATGGACATTATATTAAATTAAATTTATGACCTTTCTGGACTAGAGTAATACTGACTGCATAATATTTTATTTTAAATCTCTCTAAAGTTTTTTCTTGATAAATTATTTATGAGACAATTCTAACAATCCATGTGATATTTCTTAAAATATTTCTATTCTTATCATATAAGTTACCTTACCCATATCTTTCATATTAAAATTTTTAGAGAGATAATCCTTAGTAACATATAATAATCGAAGATCACTACTTGTAAGTAATATATCGTCAACATGTAAAATTTAAAATATAAACTTATTTCTACTGATCTTCAGATATATAAACCGACCAATAGTATTTTTTTATAAAATTGAATGATAAAATGGTATCATAGAACCTAAGGTACCATTGTTAGGAGGCTTGTTTAAATTCATATATTAATTTATTTAATTTACAAATCAAGTTCTCTTATCTTTTGATTGAGAATCCTTTAGATTGTTTCATATAAATTTTTTCACCTAAGTTTCTATTTAGAAAAATAATCTTTTTGTTTATTTGGTATAACCCTAAGTTAAAATGTGTGACCAATACCATTCTGATTCTTAAGGAATCTTTTTTTAAAATTGGAGAGAATGTTTCCTGATAATCAATTTCACATCTTTAAGTATAACATTTGGCCACAAGTCTAACATTACACCATTTGATATTATCTTTAGAGTCACGTTTAATTTTAAATATCAATTTATAACCAATTATTCTGCAACCTTTAGGTAATTCGATAAAATTTTAAACTTTATTATGTGTCATTGATTTTAACTCATCTTTTATGAATTCAGTCTATTTAAAAGAATCATTTATTCTCTATAATTTGTTGAAAAAAAATCAGATTATCATATATCCATATATCATACTCAGATTTATATAGATAAACCAGATAATTATTTAAATTAGCAAATCTTATTTTTCTATGAAACCTTTTTAATGCTATTTCTTGTAATTGTTCTACATTCTATTCAATGGTAACATTTTTATTATAGATGATAGAATCATCAATATTTTATTTAACAGCAATCGGAATAATATTTTTTTAGAAATTATGGGTATAGAAATTTACCCTAATTTTCTTAATCTCCACATTTTGTGGAATATTACTCACACCAATTTTACCATTCTCGAAGAATATGATATTTTTAGTTTCTATTATTCTCATACTATGGCTAAAATAGTAAAATTTATATCCTTTAGATTTCTCTGAATAACCAATAAAATATCTATTAACAGTTCTAAAATTTAATTTTTTTAAAATTATATATTCTAACCTCTATTAGATACCCTAAAATATGTAAATATTCAATACTTGATTTTCTTTTAATCCATAACTCAAATGGATTTTTTAGAATTGTTTTACTAGGAACCCTCGGTTAAGAATATAAATAACAATCTTAAAGGTTTCCATCCACAAAAATTTGGATAAAGAAAAAATTAGTCAATATATTCGTGACCATATCTATTAATGTACGATTACATCGTTCAATAATACCATTCTACTGTGGTATCCCTGGCATAATATATTGTGCATATATGTTATATTTTTTCTAACAGTTTAGCAAAAAGGGTTAAGATATTGTCTTGATTTATCATATTTACTATAAATTTATCACTTTTAGTAGATCAAATGACTTTTATACTTTTATTTAATTACCTTTCAACCTCAATTATGTATATTTTTAAAATATTTATAACTTGAGACCT
>JAOVVI020003718.1:0-18635 GCA_028571085.2 Nepenthes alata | reverse complement strand
TTCACGTATACCTGCAACATTGCCACTCATGCAAGATTAGTTTTGACTAACCAAGGGCTTCTATAGGTCACAAGTAATACCTTTACCATTACCACTTGTGCAAGATTGTATTGCGCAATAATTCTTATAGACAAGTGCATTTAACTCATGGCCACTAACTTTATAACATCCGAGTGATAATGGTATAGGTATTACTTGTGACCTATAGAAGCCCTTGGTTAGTCAATACTAATCTTAAAGGGTGTCAAAGAGTAGGGTTCAATCTTGATTAGTACTGTTCTAATCAGCTAGATAAGATCTAACCTTTGGCTAATTGTCAGTTTGATAATGAACATTAGGGGGGGGTCCAACACCTAACAGTTTGCTGAACAGTTTATGTTCAAGGAGAACATGTGAAAAGAAGAAATTCACGTTATAGGCTTGTTAAGCCTATTTATTAAGAAGAGGAACATGGTTTTGAGGAATTGTAAGTTGGACTTGCATTAACCTTTATAATGTCTTTCATGAAGATGCAAGCAATTATAAGATGATGGGAGAGGTGAGTTATCAACAAAGAACTTTGGACTAGCATTGGACCTTAATGACATCTTTCTCGAAGAGGCAAGGAATTATAAGATGATGGATACGTGAGTTATCAATAAAGAACTTTCATTAGGCTTTTTATAAAGTCTAAAAAGGTAGTGATACGTCCTAAGGACCCAGATTTTTGTATGAATTAGGGAGCCGGGTTGGTCACTCGGTTGGTTTGATTGACAGCAGGTCTGATCTTTGTGCCTACTAATCCTTGTCCTGTACACCACAACAAATTAAACGAGAGGTAAAAGGTATACATGACTTACTCATCGATATATCTTTTAATACTTAAGTCAGCGGTCTTTATTAAGGAAATAGAAAAATGGAGGAAATCTCGAATTGACAAAGGATGAGGATGAGTGTGAGTTAAGAGGAAGTGGTTTCATTGTCCTAGAATACACTCTTTTCTTAAGTGTCTTTTCTAGATTTTTTTCTCTCTCCCCCTCATCGATTTGGGGAGAATTGGATTATAACTGGGGTTCTAATTGAATGATCAGGCTTCAAAACTGTTGCCTATACTAAGAGGCGTTTCATGACAATGGGTGAAAGGCGTTACTTTTGGAGTATAGCTGCCTTTTGAATTAATTGGAAAATCGTTTGGCTATTAATGTGGGTACCGTTCCGACCGTTTCTGGATCGGGTCATTTACTGGTGTATTAGTATCCCTTGGTTGACCGTAACAATTCGTCAACATTAAATACTCTGTTTAATACCCTGCAGAACCATTTTTCGAAAGACCCGATTGGTGTAATGCTCCCATATCAGAGCCGTTGATACTTGGGTCCTATTTCAACTTTAGGCAGGGATGGCTTGTTGTGAGCAGTAGTACCCAACACTAGCCTCCTATACATGGAGTTTTGAATTTAAACTCCAAGTATAATATTAATGGAAGGCTAGCTGAGTGGTCATTCGTGCCAACTGTGTGCATCTCTGCCGTGAATCTTCTACTGATTGGCAATCTTATTTGGCAAGATTTTATTCTCTATCATCTTTGACCGTGATTTGATGCCTTTATGAGCATCGAATTCCTTACCGGTTGAAATTTGCCTTGGCTATAAATTGAGGGTCCCTTTTCAAGCTACATCTCAAAACGTCTTCTTTCCTGTTCAGTTGCACGTTGTCCTTTGCAAACATGTTTTCTCAGTCGCTGGTAGATGTTGATGTTGAAGCTGGTGGAGAAGATCCTTCAGGTTTAGCCGTCATCGACCGAGGATGCATTTGAAGTATGTCTTAGTTATCCTCTTTTATTTAAGAAACTATCTTGGTTTCCCTCTTTTCAACTCTCCCAAGGGCTGGCCCGCATGTTGTAGTGTGGCATTTATCTCGCTGACCCTCATAGAGGTGATCGAGATAGATGTTGCCGGCATGCGTGGACATTTTTTCTTTCTTTTTCTTCTTTCTTGTGGTACTTTTGGCACAACTCGTGTCCGAGTATCTAAAAAGAAGTGTATTTTTTTATATATATTCCAGTCGCATCCTATGTCTTCTTCCTGATTCTTCTTTATTTTCTAAGCAGTACTTTAGCAGTTCAAAGCTCATACATTGTGAAAGTATTTAATGAATAGAACTACCCAAATGAGAACTTGTCTTCTTCATATGACTTTAGTATGCTTGAAATTCTTGGATTATTATTGTTCAAGAGTTGAGTGCCCGCTCATGTTTGGATTCTGCTTGTCTTTTTGTCCCGTCTGACAATCTGATAGCTCATACCTCTAACACTTCGGCACATAATAATTTAATCTAGATAAATCCAAAACTAAAACATGTGCGAAGCAACTAAGCCTTCTTTTTTATTGGAACTGAACCGTTTAATTAAATAAATGGAGCAACTAAACCACCTGCTACAAGCCTGTAGCCTTGAAAAATATCGTGTCAGTTCATCATTGCTGGTGCAATGGAAGAGATGTGTTGTAACGCTATCCCACACTGACATGTGTCTCCCATCATTATAGCTACGTGTCCCTTCAAGCAGGCTAAGACGATGTCATTTTGGGCTACAATCTTTCAATTTAAACTCTGGCGCCTCTTTTTCTGATTCATTTCTTTATCTTCTTGCATTTCGTTTTTCAACCCAAGTTCGCCTTTCACTTTCTTCGATTTCCATGGCTCCTTGTGCAACTTCTAAAGGTGTTGTTGATATTCCATCCAGCCTCACAATTGAAAGGGTATTGGATATATATATATGAGAGAGATAATATTCCAATCACCATTCCTTTCTAGGTTTCTTCATCATCCGAGAGGACTTACTATCTAAGGCAAGGCTTCATTGCTGTATATGAAGTTCATCTGCGGGAGGGTCTCCACATTCCACTTGCCAGAGAGTTCTATGAGATAATGGAGGCTCTTGAGATTCCCATCACCCGTCTTCATCTTAACGCAATAAGATACTTGGTCTCTCTATGTGTCTTCTTTTGTCGTCAAGAGCTTCGTCTAGACTTTAAGACAGTTAAAGTCATCTTTAAATTTAACAAAGAAGGTGATTGGATGTTAATCACCCCTAGAAAGGGGTACAAAATGAGTGGAGAAGTCTTTTATTGCGTGAAGGGTTGAAATGACCGATATTTTTTTTATTACGGTTCCTTTTGACTGAACCCTCTCCAATAATTGGAAAATGGCTAATTCCACTTTTTCTAGCGAAGTTTCGGACACGGAGACTTTCATGGCCAAGCCATTAACAAGTTCAATAAACGAGAACATCGCTGAGCTACAAAAGATGGGTAACTTCCTAACACAGAGGGCACTCACTGAAGTTAACTGGAAGGATAACGCAGGTGGAGAGGCCATCACCGATATTCCTTCATGTAGAGCTAAAAGAAAAGTTCGGGAAATTTTCATTCGAGACACTCCGGAGGTAGCGGCTAAGGAGGCAGGTGCCCTAGTTTTTGGCCCATCTGCTTCGTCCTCTACCGTTGAAATTGACAGGGCGGTCGATAAGGCCTGTGATGAGATTGCCATGGAAAAAGCTAGCAGATCGTCTTAGAGGTCTGACCCAATTCTCTCCTCACCAAGCTGCCAAGTTTTTGAAAAGGCGCCTGCATTTATTCCGAGAGGTGAGACTCCCCCATCTGCTTCCATGAAAATAAATGATCCTGCACTTCGAGGCATGAACGTGGAGGAACTAATTGCTGCTCCGTTCATCGCCGAGTACGAGGTCACAATTTTTGTTAGTTCTTCACCGAATAATTCTGTTTCTACTCCTTTTGTTGCCCCTATGGCGGAGCTCATCAATAATGGAGGAATGGCAGAGAAGTTGCCTGCCAATAATCTTGAGGTTGCTATGGAGATTTTTGAGCCTTGTCTTTCTTCATTGGAGGTTCCAGAGGCAAAGGACGCTCCTTAGGTTGGTCTACTAGAGAGTTCTGAGGATCTAGATGCCTTCTCTACTCCCGTAGATTTGTAGTTCCTCCTTGTTGTTGTTCTCTACCCCTCCTATGCTAGAGGACTCCACCAATTTTCGAGCCCAAATCATCGCCAAATTCCTTTCTTCACGAGGAATGTTTTATTCGTGCGACAATCCAAGTCTTTGGGACGCATCAGGTGGGGATAGGAGAGTAATCACTTAATGAACCATCAACCCTAGCAAAAATGAGAGATGCCTTAATGTGAATGATCAAATTTATGATACAAGAAGTTTTGGCCAAACCACGATGTAAATTAAAAAGAAGTCTCTGGTTACATCATTTGAGCCATATATCTAAGATCAAAAATATATGAACTTGATATATTTGGCTGAACTTTTCCATACCCAAAGGAGTTGTCTGAGGCATGGGTTGATTCAGGATTGTATTGCACAGCAATTCTTGCAAACAAGTTCATTTGACTCATAGTCACTAACTTTATATCATTGGGTGGTAATAGTATACTACTAGGTACATGTGCCTATAGAAGCCTTGGACTAGTAAAAACTAATCTTAAATAGAGTCAGAAGGGTAGGGTTCAATCTTGATTAGAAAGTGTTCTAATTAGTTATATAATATCTGACCTTTGTAAAACTGACAATTTGATAATACACTTTAATGGTCACACCCGTAAAAGCTTGTTTACCTGTTTATACAAGGGGAATCATGTGATAAGGAGTCATTCATATGACGGGCTTATGAAGTCCATCTATTAAGTAGAGGCCCATGGCAGTGAAGAATTGTAAGTATGACTGACATTTGGCCTTTATAAAGTCTTTTTATGAAAAGCCGAGTAATTAAGATGATGGACTTAGAATTTAGTCTTGGCCCGAATCTACTTAGACTAGATGGGCCCTTTTAGACTAGGGTCTAATCTTATGACCCATTCCTTTCGGTCCACCTCTTCATCTTCATCATTCTCTTCATCTCTATTATTCATTCTCCATTCATTTGCTAAATCTTTTGCTAAATTCAACGTGTTTAATTAGCTAGCACTCTAACCTAAGTGAATTAAAAGGTGATTCCTGAACAAAAAATCAAAATTTTATTTTCAGTAGTGTTTTCTGATTTATATTTACCAAAAGTCCCGACCTTCCAAGAACTGTTACCCAGGTTCTATCAAACCAATCTTCCCCTCGATGCAAGAAAAAGTGGAGCACCAACAACCTTATACACACATAGACAATGAATAGACTAAATTATGAGAGATTGAATAAATTAATCTGTGTCTACTTAAGGCTAAAAGCAAGAAATGTCTTCAGAAAAAAAAAAAACCCTAAATTAGAAGAGCAATTTAATCCAATTAACTTGGATCATGTGATCCCCTGGGTTCAAGGTTGGATAAGTGGGAGAGATTGCTACTCGGTTGCCGAGAAAATTCAGATTGGATTACTACAGAGTTTGACCGAGTTAAAGCAAGTGATGGTGTGAATCACCTGCTGTAGGGCCGAGTTGTAAGCAGGAAGGGAAAAATGACGATAGTTCTCATACTCCCTCTGATCTTAGTTCCAGAAGTATTCATGATGCACGGAATGAAGGTGGTGATGGGGATAATACCATTTTGTCCGGTGGCGAAGGTGATGATAAGCCCGTAGTTCAAATTTTTAATCAACCAGTCAACCTTATTCCCCTTACCTTAGAGACCACTCTTGTGTCACCCTATAAGACTATAAGGTAGGTATTGATAGACAGCAAACCTATAGAAGAAGCAAGCCGCATCCAAGGAGCTAGAAATTCATCATCTAGAGAGGTGATAGTTTTAGTGGTTTTGAGATTTATGAGTCCCCCAATTGTGGTTCAATTACTCAAAACTATCCTCACCTGTAGGGTCTTCCGACTTATGGATTTGGATATCCTTAATAACAATACCCTACAAAGCCAATAAATTATAGAGCACCCCAACTCGATTTCACCTGAATAGAAACACGGCCACATTTTTGTGTCCTCATAGATCTAGTCAGAATCATTCAACGAGTAACATGGTTTTCACCAATGATGAGGTAGGTAGTATCCTGTTTGGGTATTTTTCAAATGACCAAAGGAAAAGACAAGGAGAATATCAAGATCACTCGTCCAATCAAAGCAACAAAAATAAAGATTACAGTCAAGGACGAAGATTGACATAATGGTAAACCTATCAAGGTAATAATTACATAAAACTTGAATTATACAATTGTATTTCTTTATTGATATTATTGTCTATTGAATATTTATTACTAGGTTTAATTTTATCTAGTGTTACTTTTGTTGTTTTTTTACTTGCTAGCATATTGATCAACATATTGGTGAACCTATCAAGGTAATGAGTGAATAACTTTACTTGATTAGTACAATTGTAACTTATTATTGATGTTTGTTGCTTATTGCAGATTTATAGCTCTAGTTTACTTTATTTGATGTTATTTTTATTGTTTTGCTACTTGCTAGCATATTATTTATTATTAAGGTATTATTTCAAATAAAAAAAATAAACTTAAACACTTTAAGTGTGTAAAATATGATTAAAAAAAAGCATCAAATTTTCGATACAACTCAAGTTTGTGTGGTTACGGATAAATTGCACCACATACAACTAACATGATACGACTACAACCAATACTAATACCAAAAAGATATCCATGCCTTAGAATTACTATAATTTTATGTCTTGAGTAGCTTTGAAGGATATTTAAGAAATTGAGTAATCAACTGTTACTTTAAGAAGTTTTAATAGTTCATAGAAAAATGTGGTTTTAAATATGATCTCAGTTTCTACAAAGACTCTAGTTGGGTGCCTATATAATGACCCCCACCCAAAATTTCTTAAATTTTGATAAATTGGCGATAGTTGAAAATTTGTGATATTACTCTCTTCCTCAAGTCTGATTTATTCTTCCACTCTAATTTATCTTCTGTATTCTTCTCTTCTCCTTCTATTCCTTTTCCCTGCTAAAATCACCATGATATGCTATAAAATTAGAATTAGTAATGATACGCTATAAAATTAGAATTAGTAAAAGTCCGCAACAAAAACAATGACAAGTAGAACATCAGAGATCCTTCAAAAGTTTATTCAACCTTATAGAATTAAGAATTTTAAGTGATCATTTTTTTGATGGAAAAAAGAATCTGTCTATCACATGAGATTTTGTAAAAGTCAGCACCATAAATCAGTGACAAGTTCAGCTGCAGCGCGTCAAGCAGAATCCATGACTATCAGATATGCAGTTGACTAGGGGCAGGAGTAAGTGTGGAATATAGGCCACCACAAAAGAAGGATATTGAAATGTACAAATACATGTAAGATGGTACTCTGCAAAAAAGGCATTCACACATGTAAGATTCAGTTCCTACATGAAGGATACCCAGGTTGTGTGGTTTGACGGTTCATAATTGAGTGACTTTATGATTATTGATTTCTCATTTCCTTTCCCTGTCAATTTTCTCCACATAATCCCTCCTTTGTTCACTCAGGAATATGGATAATCCTTTACTCTATTCCCCTTCTCTGCTAGCATTCTACTTCAGGTAGATAAGAAGGCAGGCACATGGTGAAGTGCCATAATGGGAAAGATTTAACACAACGTCATCTTGTGCTGTAAAACAGCAAAGTCCCATCAATCATCAGCCCTGAACTTTAGAGCAAAAGGGGATTAAAAAGAGAATGCAGGAATTCATGATGGAAATAGTGTAATGTTTAACATTGAATGCAGTCTGGCCAATCGGCTTTTGCACTTTGGATAAAGAACTGTATCAGTTACTTGATGAACATCTCCTCATTTACTAACATTTGTATAGGCAGACAGGTAGAGAGTACCCAGTAAGCAGAGATCCAAGCCAGGTGCAAGGTCAAGCAAGAATATCATGTTGAATTTGGAAAAGTAAACATGACCACAAGCCCAACAGTCCAGTCATGTGAAAAGGCTACATGTGGTCGACAAAGATGTGACATTTGATGAGATTTCCATTTTGCATACCTCAGGAAGTTTTTCCAATTTTGTAAGTGCAAACTATAACTAAATCTTCATAATATCTTCAATAACGAACTAAAGAAAAATAAAAGATTCCAAAGGAAAATCACATCACCTATTCATTACAAGGAAATGATTCAATTGATCAATGTGCTTTTTTGGGGGGAGGGGGACATCACAGGATCACTAAAAAATTATTTATTTTGGCCCAACTTGATTCTATGACTAGCATCTTTCAAGGTTGTGGGGAGGTTGTGCATGATAAAACGAGAGAATAAAAGGTTGCTTCACATTGATGCTCTTTATTCGATCAAACAAGTAGATGCTTTGTAGGGAGAAAGATGGAGGTTGTGCAGATACAATGTTAAATAGAACTAGAAAAGAAAACCCATTATCTCAGTACAAAAAGGCTAGTGAAACGCAAGGGTTGTTTTGTACATACCCCTGGATTATTCTTCTTCCAAAGTGCCTCTCTGCTCATATCAAACACTAAACTCCCACCAAGTAAAATGCTGTGAAAGACGTAAGAATATTAAATGCAATCAAAGCCCATAATTGTTCCAAACTCAAGACAACATCAAGCAAAATATTGTCATTGCTTTTCAAAAGAATGGACATAAAAATGAATATATTGATTCTTCACAAAAGATATGAATTGCAAATTTGGAAAGTGAGAACCACATTTCACATTTGACCATATCAAAGTGCTGAAACAACAGGGTATATCCAAACAAAAATTTGCTAAAAAAAAAAAAAGAAAAAAGATGGAGCATGCCACTTAGAAAGTCAAGTGATGTTAAAATTGACCATTTGACATTAGATTCATGAATGAGATGTGGTGGGTCTGATGAAATCCCGAAGTAAGCCTGGGAGTATTATGGGCCAGCTTGGCCTTGAACAGCCAGCTTGGCTGCATATGGCCAGCTCAGCCCATACAGCCAGCTCATCTACAGCAATGGAACTAATTATCAAGACAACTCATGAGAACCAAAGCCAAATGTTTTGTGAAAGTATCTGCATAAATCCTCTGTCATTGCAGGGGATCTCAATCCATCAATTAGCCAACAAGTCTGGTTCAAACAAAAAGCCTGATATAAACTCTTGATATTGGATTATCTACTAATGTTCCATCGACTAAAAACTTCTGCCATTTCAAATCAAGTAGGCGTATCAAAAGCATGATTAAGGCATACCGATTCCATCAAATAGAAAAACATCTCAGAATCCAGCTTTTCCCTACAAATGGAGAGGACATCCTGAAACATCGGCCAACAAGAAAAGATACAATATGCACCACTCAAACACGTTATTCTTGGCCAAGCTGCCCAAGTGTGACCTCATGACCTTCCTACTCTCCCACCTGTAAAATGCTATCTCTGACTCAAGATCACACATTCCTCAATGAACTCATAGCTCAAAACTCTTTGGCCTCATTTACAACCTTTATTATCTGCCTAATAACTGTGCTAACTTAAGTATCAAAGGGGATGATTTGGGGAAAAGCCCAGGCTTCCCTCAACGCTTTTCTCCCTATGGCCTATACTTCCATAAATGCTCAAAGATGCCTACCAGAACTAAGACAATTGAAGACTCAATTTGAGGATGCAACATGATGGCACATGCTGCGAAAGTAATGTCATTCATAGATCTTATAGACAAACACCACCATATTTCCTAACTTCAGAGGATGAAAAAATAAGCAAAGAGTAGTTTGACTTGTAGGAATTATGGATATCATCATGTATTAAATTAGCATTATCATCCACTGACATAATCAACATCAAAACTACAACACACTTGTTTAGGTTTGTTTGGTTTATTGTAGCATATGCAACTGGGAAACACATACTAAGTTGCAGTGTAGTTTGACTTGTAGGAATTACTATTAAAACAAATTTGAAGAAAATGAAAACCCTACATCCAACAGGATATATATGTGGAAAGAGTCTAGGTTTGTGACATTATTGCCTAGAACCAAGTGACACAAATTACAAGTTATTGCAAAACAAACTGAGAGAATGGGCAGCTCAAGAATGTAAAATTTGTCATTAGGGGAGACAGCTGACTTTAAGTTCAACAAACTTGGTGCTGCACTTTATTCATCATTTCCATAATCATGCAAACTGTGATAAGCCAGACTTTTGACACTTTCGAAACCAAATAATACTTGAGTATTATGATATTTTGTTTTCCTTTGCAAGAAGAACTATGCGCCAAAAGAGTTGGGGAGTGATCCAAATCACCAAAATAAAACACTGAATCAACTTAGAATATTGGTTGCATGCTCATATTTCATAACATTGATCTTGAATTTTTTTCAAAAAATACTAGCAAAGAAAAAAGAACTACATCATAGCATACATAAGTCATGACCAATTTTGACAAAAAATAGTTGCTGGAGATAAGCAATCATGTGCCTCGAAATTTCCAACTTATATGCTCAACATGTCAAGATTACAGCTATGAGAAGAAATAACATCTCCTAAGAACACGAATATACTTATCGTGAAAATAAGTGTATGTTACAATATTGAACCGAAGCATCCTCATTTATGTGTATCATGTGCGCATCGACAGATGCACAATACCAAAGGTTACACATCAGCTGTCAGGAATGGTGAAAACCAATACAGAGGATCCATATCCTTTCAAACCAATCCTAACCTAACAGCTACATTCTCCTAACTAGATATCCAAGCTCCTTTCTACATTCCTCCCACCATAGACTGACCTAGATATATATGGTTGTCATTCCTATTTCTTCCATATTAATTCTTATCCAGCAAAAAAGTAAGAGAACTATGAGCAAACACAAAATTCTGAGACTGAAAGTCAATCTTAGATTGTCCGAGACACTCCTTTTGGTGATGAAAAGTGAGAAAAATAAATGAGAACATTGTTCTTAGAAGTTCTTTTTTTTTTGCTAATAATACTCATTCTTCATATAAGAAATTAAAATCACTTCTCCCTTTATTATTTGAAATATGCTTGTTTTATACATGATTAATTATGAATTTACAAAATATTTTCTTGATATATGCCCATGTTACATAGATTATTTTTTGGTAAAACACATGTTATTTTTAATGATATATACAAGACATATTCACACATGAAAGATTCACAATGAGAGTAAAGATTATTGTAGTTAAACAAGTTGAAATTCAATCAAAATATTTAAAAATAGCAATTCATCACAATACTTAATTCAAATTATCAAAAAATATAACCAAAGTTCCTTAAATATCTTCAAATTGTCATTTATTGGTAAAATTCTCACACTTCAATCCCTTAGGATTGATTTTCTAGTATTTTCTAATCATTCATTTTGTGTTCTCTATGACCATTACAATACAACCACAACAGGCCATGACAGCGACATCGCAAAGTGATATTGCAACAATGTTTGTGACTGAAATTTAATCTATGAATACAACTACATTTATTAGTAATTCAGAGGTGCATATGAACTCAAGATGAAAGCTAAGTAGCAGTACAACTGGTAGCAGCCCCAATGTAACTTGTTATAATTAATCCTATTGGCAATACAAAGAATTAGTCTTCTGTCTCATCTTGATTGTTACAGTTCAGCTTCTATCTCGTTGGATAAACATTTATATTTTGCAACTTATTTTTCAGCACTTTTTTCTATTTACGGTTCTAATGCTATAGAAACTAGACAAATTTCCCAATTAAATTGGGGCACATAAATTTGCTTATTCTTCAACCCACATATGCTAGTGTTTATAATCTCATTCCATTACATATCACAGTACACATGAAAGAACTACATAAAGTAAGATAATTGCAAATAAATACTTTGTACAAGCAATAAAAAGTATGAGTCTATAAATGCAGATTCACCATTTTGCCAAGTATTTGGCATGAAATATTGTCCGAAAGAGGCTAGAACCTGTCCTACTGTTCCATTAAGGTAGATTGAAGATAATTTAAAGGATATTAACAATTTTAGTATAGATAGCAAGCAAGAGATTGAAATCTCAAACCAACCTACAACTCTGTTGGCATACACCGTTGCAACTCCTGTATCAGAATGACGATGAATTTTAGTACTGTTTATAGGGCCAAAAGGCCCAGCTCTAGGCAACAACCACTTCACCTTTCAAATTTGTACTGGCTAAAGGGCCCATCTTTAGGCAACAAGCATTCCACCTTTCAGGCGTGCACTAGTTGAAGGGCACGGAAGGTTTTGCTACCAAATGGTTTGGTGTTGGGTCATTACAACAGATAACAAATATTCTCCCTTCATGGTGTTTGGTCACATTTGGACTATACTATGAACACTTGGTAACAATCCCAGTCCAGGGATGCTGGGAAACGGTTGCATCAAGAACGGTGGCAACATTGCAGTGGGCATGTAATGCCCATAAACAGGGACATAGAGATTTGCTCTAAGAAGACTGTGATATTCCATTTCTGATCAAATGTAGGATGAGCGTGACTTATATGGCCTAAAGGCATATCCTAGATAACAAATAACCTAACAGCACCAATACACAAGTCAAACACCTTACACGAAATTGTCACCAGACACTCATATGAAGACGGTCCAGCCAAAGAACTTTGTATTCCTCAAAATACTCAAAATTCTCAAAATCAGATAGAGCAAGATGGAAAGAAGGATTACCCAGCGAAGGCTAGATTGAGAAGGAATGCGCGGGTGGTCAAAAACTGAAGAGCAATCTCCAACTTCGAGACCCAACCATCGCCATTTGAAGGAGCCCGGTATCGAGGTTTATAATACGATCCGCCATAATGACTGTAATTATTATATGAATGAGCACTACTACCATTAGAGTAGGAATTGTCATTTCTGCTACTATATCTCAAATTGTATGCAGCACGCTTCCGATCGTCCAATAAAACTTCGTAGGCCTCGGAAACCTGCTTGAATTTGAGAGCGGCGTCATCTCTGGCGGACTTGCTTGATTGGGCGTGCTTGTCTGGGTGGAATTTCAACGCCAATTTCCGAAATGCTTCTTTGATCTCGTCCTTCGTTGCATTCTTGCTAAGACCTAGCACTCTGTGGTGATCCACCATTTTCTTTTTCCCTAATTTCCTTTGCAAAATATACTGAGAATCTACGCTTTCTTCAATTCAATTTGGTTATTTTCTAGGAAGTTTGCTTTCAAGGAGACTTGGTTTGCGGCGTGGGAGAGAACGTCGTGGCGCATCCCAAGGCAGCCCATCTTCCACGTTGAAACTCCAAAAGCAAGACAAAGAACGACGCCAGAAGGCATGATTGCAGAGACCAGACACCACGTTGTTATCAATAGGGGCTCATCTCTTAAAAATATGGATTTTTTTTAATTGAAATTATTTATTTTTAAATAATATTTATAATTCAATTATTTTTAAAAAAATTAAAAATTAATTATTAAATTATAATTATTTATTTACCTATAAATGATTTAAAATCAAAAAAAGACCTTCATCTCTGATTGGTTCGGGCAGCCCGACACAAGAAAAGAGCCCATTGAAAAAGATTGGATCAAAACCGAACAATATCTCGGTCAGTCCAGACGGCTCAAGCGGATGTGTGAGTTTGTTGGCCCAATCAGAATAGCCCACGATCCACTTCTCGTACGTTAAAGAAACTTACCATAACCACTGACCAACCGGTATTCCCTTATTCAGACAGTTGACACCAGGCATAGAAGATCAAATCATCCACCAACACTATAAATATTCCTTTACTACAACATAGAATGGGAAACATAGATAGATAAAGAAAAATGCTTCCCACTAAGTGTATAACACTTAATCCCCATTACATACATCAAAGTATTTCTTTTTACATTCTCCTTTCATCTTTCTATTTTCTTAGAAATATTTTTAACTTGATTATCGGAGTATATACCAAGGAATGAGTCCTGTCAATCTTTTGATATTTTATTTGTTTATTGTGTTGCGTAGGGTCTAAATTCAAGGCTACGGAGACCGATCTTACTTTTGATCGACCTGACATAAATATCTAATCCACAACTTCTTAATTTGTACTATAACATTGACTCGAGAATGTATCATTAACGTCGTTTGTGGGAATCGACTGAAAAGTCTAATTACCATGTCCCTACAAACAACAACATGATAAACACTCAAGCTCAAATCAGTGCTCCGGTAAGACATGTTGCCACATATGGCAACTACCCCTTGCAAATAGCCATGTGGATGAGCATCTTGACCCCTGTGTACGTACTCCTGTGACATGGATGGATGACATATTCAAAGCCATCCAAACCTTTTACGCACGCTTAAACAAGCGTTCGAATGGGGCTCCTTCCTTCGCCTCCCAAATTGTGACGTCCAAGTTGAAGAATAGGGAGAAGAAGCATCCTATCAATAAGATCCATTGGCCAAACAACTTCGAAGCCCAAGCAGCCTCAAGCAATAGGGCTCCATCACGCCTGGCAAGTCACCTAAGTTACGAGACTCGGGAAGACAGCCCTGAGCGGTTGAACCTTTGGCGCACCCGTGATGACAGAAGGCCCTTGGCACAAGAAGAAATCTCTTGCAGTACCCGGTCGGTGAGGTTCGAAAATTGCTCATATCTCTCTGGACCACACAGAACTAAGGATCTTTCTCAATGCCAAAATGAATGCATCCTTCCTACGAATGGAGGAAAAAGTAGAAAAGATTTGATAGCATGAATTTCAAGGAAATGCTGATTGGCTTGACCTGAGGAGGTCGCCTTTTATTAGAGAGATTCGAACGCAGCCACTACTCCACAAGTTCAAGATGCGTACTATGGAGCCCTACGATAGAAGCTCACATTCAATGGCCATCTTGATCATTTATATACCCTTCTCGGCTTTTAGGGTCTTGATGATTTAACCATGTGCCAATACTTTCCCTTGACTCTTAAAGGGGATGCTCGTACCTGATTCTACGGCCTACAACCGGACTCCATCCAGTCATTCTAGGAGCTCGCTGTCTGTTTTCTATCACAGTTCACCTTCAGTTGAAGGGAGAAAAAGCACGCATGGAGTAATGTTTCAGTTTTCACATATAATAATTAAGGTCATATAATCAAGATTTGGTTTAATTAAATAAGAGAAAAATTAAGCCATAAGGAAATTATCATCACGACCAAGAAAATACCTAAGGATAAGAATAGTGAGCCAGTAGAAAAATGTTGGCAAGATGGCCGGTAGAAATAGTTGACCGGAAACTAGTAATTATGTTGATCGGAAAGTTTGGAAATAGTTGAGAATGTAACCAGAAATTAGAAGAGTTTGACCAAAATTTGGAAAGACAAGTTGACCGGCTAATATGTAAAATAGCCGGCACAAAATACCCGGGTGCATATTATGCAAATGGTCGGCAACCTAAGGCAACAAAATGATCAGTATGCTTTCGAGGGAAAATACCGGTATGCCAATTTGATGAAAATGACCGGCGGATTGAGGTATAAATTAGCTGGGTGCTAAAGTGGAGAAAAGATCGGTCAACGCAGTATTGACTGGATAAAATGCTAACCAAAAATTGCCCCGTCAAATACCCATTGACTGGCTAAAATGGGCATTGTCGATTACAAACGTGGAAAATGGCTGCTTCAGCCACCGAAGAAAGATAAGTGGTGATGAGCTGCATTAGCCACCAAAAGAAGATGAGTCGCTCTAGCATACGTCTGACCGGCTAAAATGAATTGAGAAGATAAAAATGTAAAGCAGCCAAGACGAAACTGCCCAGTCAAACACCCATTGACCGGCAAAATGGGAAATGATACGGGCTACAGCTGAGGAGGCCGGCTGCTTTAGCCACCGTGGAAGGAAAGCTGCATTAAGCAACCGAGAGAAAGCCATGGCTTCAGCCAAGTAGCCAGTGGCTTAAGGCAGAAAGGCCGGCTATTTTGTGGCCAAAATGTCCGGTCAACACAACGTTGACCGGATTAAGATTGCAATTGGCTGGAAGCCATGATGAATTTCCGGAGATGAAGATGATCCGGAGACCATAATGATGATGTCCGAAGATCAAGATGAGTTCCGGAGACCTTGATGAATTCCGGAGACCATGAATTTCGGAGAGAATGATGTCCGAAGATCAAGATGAATTCCGGAAACCTTGATGAATCCTGTAGACAAGGAATGCCGGAGAAGATAACTTGCGGAGACAATGATCTCCGGAGACCAAGATGATTCTGGAGACAATGGATGACAGAGGAGATGATCTGGAGACCAAGATGCCATGCTAAACTTGGGGAAACCATGACTAATTTTTGGAGACGAATTGAGTAAGTTTTCGGAGACGAATTCTGGAGACATTTGGATGAGTTTTTGGAGATGATTTCTGAAGACAATGATTTTCGGAGACAATGATTCTGAAGACGATGATTTTTAGAGATGATGATTTTTGGGGACCATGTTTTTCGGAGACCATGATTCTGGAGACGATAATTTCCAGAGACAATGATTTCCAGAGACCATGATTCCAGAGACGATGATTTCCAGAGACCATGGTTTCTGGAGACGATAATCCAAAGATGATTTCTGGAGACGATAATTTGGAGACAATTTCCTGAGACGGCAATCCGGAGAGGAATTCAAAAGGGGTTTCCAGAGACAATTTCCGGAGACAATTGAGTAAGTTTCCGGAGACCATTTCCAGAGACAAATGAGTAAGTTTTCGAATACCATTTCCAAAGAGAATTGAGTGGGATCCTGGAAAAAGATTAAGTGAATTTCCGGAGAGGAAATTGAGTGTAAATTTCAGAAGAAAAAATTTAGAGTAAATTTCCAAGAGAGGATTTAGAGGAAATCTGGAGATGATTTTTGGATGCGATTAAGTAAATATCCAGAGATGATAAAATAAAATTCTGAAAACAATATTCGGAGAAGATTGAGTGAGTTTCTAGATACGGAGTGTCTAGCCAGAATGGGTGAACTGCTTTCACCTACTTACATGATCTAGAATCCTCTAAAAGATTAAATAAGAGAAAAATATATGAAAAAGGTGACCTACCCCGCCCACCCCAATAATTCTCTAGAAGAAGAAAAATGAATAAAAAAGGGTAGTAGGTGTCATGTCCACGTACTCTACCAACTCCCAAACTTCCCCATAAATACTAGACGCCAGGGGGGAGGGATCAAGTTGGAGAAGGCAGGGAGATAGAGACAACGATGGAAGCAAAGGAAGGAAGCAAATCCAACGCCAGAATTAAGGAAACAAATATGCAGAAAAGGCTAAGGCAAGTGTACCCTACGATTTTATGCATTAATGTTTTTATGTTCTACTGAATAAGTTTCTATGAGAATTATGTTAATTACTGTCAGTATGTTTAAATTTGGCTAGCAAATATCGAACGCTTATTCATTTGCATCGTTGATGACATTCATGAACGTAAGCATACTCTCTTAAGAACTACGAATATTTGCATATAGTCTGGTCATCAGCCTATTTAAAAGGAGTCTAGCTATTTACATGTAAAAGATGTCTAGTTATTTGCATCATTGAGTAACTTCGACAATTGTGCTTTTAAAAACCTCGATCTCTTGCTGGTTTAAGAATCTCAGACCTCTGTGCATTGCAAACTTGAGTTGCATTGCTTTCGGATTTTGGACGCTCATGGTTTATGGAAATGGATGTGATGGCTGAGTAGCTGCAGGCCTTAAATGTAGCCGTTTTGTTGGTCAAGACTATAGACCTTAAATGTAGCGTTTTGTTGATCAAGAGTTACGGACATTAAATATAACCGTTGATGAGATATGATATGTGATATAATAACCAAATAGTTACAGGCCTAAAATACAACCGTTTTTTATGATCGAGTTGCTGCAAATCTTAAATGTCGCCATTCTCTAATAGTCGAGTAGCTGCAAGCCTAAAATATATCTGTTTCTGATGGTCGAGTAGTTGCAGACATTAAATGTAGTCGGTTTTGAAAACAGAAAAGTTTAACTTTGGACTTAAGTTTTGATTTGGCAGTTTGTCTTCATGAATTTACCTCCGGCCAGTTTATGTTTCTGCATGCATGATATTGTCACTTGGTTTTGTTGACTTCGTCTTAAAGCTTTATGTTTGGTATGCACTTTGTTCTCATTCGGATATTTATGCATATGGATATCTTGTTGGATTTTTACTCACTCTTATTATATTTCTTGACTTTCAGATGAGTTTATACCGGATGAGAAAGAAATTAATCAAGACGGACTAGCTAGGAAGGAAAGGCTGATCCAGACGAACATATTTCTATTTTATGTTACCTATGTTTTGAGTATACAAATATGTTTATTTCATGTCCAATTTCTAAGATTTATACGGTGTTGTGCTTCGCAAAACCCTAACTCATGCCTCCTTGTGTATACCCGATTTATTTTTAGATTATTACATGATGTGGCTTTAGAATATGGATACCCATGACTCGAACATGATTATTTAACGATTGGGTGTCTGATTTAATAATTTTATGAGATTTTGTACACATAAAAACCCTAACCCGCGCCTCAACATTTTTACCCATGTAATTTAGGATTTATGAATAATTTGGCTTTAGATAATTAAAACCCTAACTTCATGAACATTTTTATCTTGATTATTTGACGTTTATTTACATATAAACTGTGACGAACCGGATTATTTTTCTCAAATAATCCTTCGTCAATAAATCGATATTATATAAAAATTATAATTTTCTGGGGAAAATTGGGCAGAGTTCCGTTTGTAACTTGAGCGTTTACCCAAATACAAAAACCTG
>JAOVVI020003717.1:2152-18636 GCA_028571085.2 Nepenthes alata | reverse complement strand
CTGAGACTAGGGAAAACCAAAGATTGAGTTCCAGCCGACTTGTGGTTCTTCATATCGGTCTTTGCTGGAGAGCAATCTTTTTCGGAGGCTCTGGGTCTTCGTGCTAGCCTTTTGGCTTTCGGGAATGTTTGGGACCACCCTTGCTGGGTGGCTTGTGCACCACTGCTGGCTGTGGCTGGTGGGAGTAGTTCACTCTTCCATTCTCTGTGGTTCTAGCTTCTGCTGCCATGAGGAGCCAGGGACGCCTTTGTCCTAGTTTGGCCTTTGGCCCCTCGTCTCAGTGCCTGGCTGGGGAGGTGCCGGTGGACTCAGGTTCAAGGTCATCCAATTCGTGGGCCATTGTCACGTGGGGTTCTCTTGATAATGCTTTCGAAAACTTTCACCTAATGGTCGGCACGTCTGGGAGCTGTCTTTGGGGGTCGCGTAGCCATCGTGTCAATCAAAGTGTCTAAGCACTTTGATTGTGGAAGTGACGTGACGGCCGCCATAATGGCCCATAATGACGCAGGATAAAGGACGCGTTGTAATACGCTGGTGTGAAAGCACATGTCATTGCCATTATGGCGGCAGTGCCCTTTACCTTCCTAGGGATTGGCTATTTAAGCGTTGCACCAATCCCTTGCTTCGTCGTTCCTTTTGCCCTGTGTGTGCCTTCGTTTCTTTCTCTACAAGCTTTCCCTTGGTTTTGCCATGTCGTTTTTCTCGGTAATCTCACAAATGGCTCACCATGATGCTGCCGGCATCCCCATTCTCATTGCTTCTTTATCGGAGGTGCCGCCCTCCTCCGCCTCTGTGTCTTCGACAAAGGGAAGTAGTAACAACGACCGGTCGTCGGAGGAGACGAGAGCAGCAATTTCAGAGAACATTGTTGCTAGTGGCACTGAGTTCCGCCTAGTTGCTCATACTTCAGAGCATCAGGAGGTTCTAAGGGGACCTCTTGGCTTTGAGTCCATCGGATCTTTTCATCCTCTTGGTTGCAACGTAAGATTCTGTGAATTTTCGCCCTTTGCGGTTGTGCTTCCTAGTAGCTCTCTCACTCTATTGACTGGTTTCTCTCTTTGGAGTGCTCCACAAATTAGAGGAGAATGTCCGCCTTTTGAAGTAAGAGGTTGCCCGCCTTCAACATGACCGTTGACAGAGAGGAGATGGAGAGGAAAGTCAATGCTGCCGTTGCCTAGGCGTTTCAAAATTGGGAGCAAGCCAACTACCTTAATCAAGCTTTGTCCGAGTTTGAGGCCAGAGAAGAAAGGCTCTTGGATGCCCACGCCCAGTCCATGGCCTGGATTGCTACGTTGAAGGCTTAGTCCCGAGTGAGCCAGCAGCTGCTCCTTGACCTGATGGGCGCGAGTGCTGAACGTGAGGGGGAGCTGAAGTCCAAACTCCGTTCGAAGGAGGTGGCCCAGTTGCTAAGGGGGCGATTTCAAGAAGGCGTCCGTTTTGACCGGTGTATAGTCTCCCTAGCTGCTCCAGACTTCCCTATTGATTATCTTGACGTGAGGAATGCCGGAGCCAAATGTTGGGAGGACCCTTTTATTCTTCTGGAGGAGGGATCGTTCCCTTCGGGGGGTGATCACTTTGGATAGCTTGTAGGAGTATGTAGTTCTTTCGTTTTATTCCGAGTCTGTTGGACGTTATCGTTGTATAGTGTTACTTCTAATAAAAGGATCTAACAATGTTGATCGTTGTTACTCCATTTTTCTCGTGTGTTGAGCTCTTTTGCCCAACTTTGCTTTGATATTTGTCGTACGTCGTGCGCTGTCGACCTAGACATTGTCTCTTTGTTGCTTAACTGTCGTTATCTAGACCGTGTGAGCCATCAAGGCCAGGGTGGAAAGATTGAGGTCGTTGCTAGGGCCATTGTGGGGTCCCACTCTGAGCCCTGGCGTCGGAGGCCTTTGGGGCCAAGAGAATCGTCGGATCCACAGGGATTGCTGGGGAGTCTCCTTTAGCGCCTCCTCGGGCTAGGGTCTCAGCGTTAGATGTTGGTGCCGATGGGTGCCGGAGCCAAAGAGCTTCACCAGGAGAGTTGTATGACCCTTGTCTCGTCCCAAGGGGAGCCCCCGGCCGGAGAGTGATCTTTCTTCGGACCGGTAGGTGGCTTCTTTATCTTGGATGGGCAGCTAGCCTAGCGTATGTTTGGTTTACAATGGGGCAGGCCAGTGATATTGCTGCTTCTTGGGGCGATTCTTGCCTCATTTCTTTTTTCTCTAGGCACCTTGGCCCTCTCGTGCGCGTCCTAACTAGAGAATGTCGTGGCACGGTAATAGGTGAGCCTCACTCAGGGTGACAGGCTTTTAGGCTATAGCCACCGGGCTTTGGTGGAGTCGTAGGTCGTCGTTTGCATGCTGCCACTTTGATGCTCTTTCCAGTCTGGAGGACATTGTTACTCACATGCGTTTGAGCCTAGCTTGCCAACCATGGTTGGCTGATGGTGCTCGTCCCGTCGATAGTCGTCACACGCATGCTGGGAGAAGCCTCCTAAGGTTTTGATGGCTGCCTAATGGGAGTCTGATGCCTGGTCTACAAGCCTCCCGGGCCGTGTGATGTTGACTGCTTTTGGGCCTTTTGACTGCCTAAGTTGAATTTCTTTGACCGTTCATAGGTCGGTTTTACGCGGAAGCCGTAGCTCGCTTGACATAGGGGCAGCCTAGGTCATTTGATTTTATGCAATATCATGCAATCATTCATGCAAATACACGCATGATGAACACAACAGCTATTTTATTAATCCAAACGTGACACACGTTACAAGTATGATTTGTGATGCATGTTAAGTATACTTGGACTTGACATGTGGAAGTAGGTGGTGCCCTCTGAGGTGGGTGGCGCCTGGCGTCTTTAGGACCAGTCATTGCCTCAACCACGTAGCTCTTACGCGTCAGGTCGGAGAATCGCTGAGACGAGGTACGACCCTTCCTGCTTTGAGGGGGAGGCCTGCGCTTGATGGAGGTCTTGCCGGTTGTCTCTCCTCGGGGCTAGGTCTCTCGGCTTAGATTGTCAGGGCAGTGCTTTCAAGTCGCAACTTTGTGAGGCCCGCTGTTGATGATCCGTCGCACGTCTTGGTTGGATCCCAGTTGTCCCTTGGACATCTCGGCCATCCGGGGCCGTAGAGTGGTCAGAGACCTTCGATCCTAAGTCCACGCCGTTTGTTCCTTATTGGGTCGAGGCCATGGCATGGGGGAGATCCTTGGTTTGAGGGTTTTTGCGGTCCCCTTGCTTTGCCTTCGCTCTACTGTGTCGGATGTCTGCCCTGGTCTCGACAGGAACTTGTTGAAGTGCCCTTTCTGGATTAGTTTCTCGATCTCTTTTTGCAACTTTTTGCAGTCTTCGGTGTTGTGGTCCGGAGACCAGTCGTAGTTGCAATACTTCGACGGGTCTCCCGTCTTTGGGCTTTTGACGGGCTTTGGTCACTTCAAGAACTCCTCTTCCCAGATCCTCTTGAGGATGTTGGTTTGTGAGTCCTTTGGGCGGATTCGTCTTCGAATTCTAGTCCCCTGGCGGTTTCTTAGTGCCTTCCTTGGTCGCCAGTGGGGACACCGAGTGTCGAGGTGGTTCGCCTTCCTCTTCTTTGGGATGGCAGCAAAATGTGACAGAAAATTGTCACATAGCTCCTGGAATGTCCGGATGGAGCTTGGTTGGAGGTAATAGAACCAGACCCGAGCGTTTTCTTGGAGCGCCATGGGGAAACACAGGCACACAACGGCCTCACTCAGGCCCCAAGAGCCTATCAGGGCTCGAAAACGGTGCGGGTGATTGACCGGGTTGGAGCCCACGCTATATGGCTCCATAGGTGGTATTGGGAGCTCGTGTTAAATGTTTATTAGTTATATTTTTATTAAAAATAAAAAATTTAAAACAATTGAGATTTGTTTGGTATATTATTATAAATCAATAATAAGTAATTTTATATGCAAATGAATAGCAGTCAAACTCATAATTATTGATCTATTTATATTATTAGTTTAAAGACAATTTTTAATGTGTTAAAAATTATTATTTGTTCTAATTTTTAATTTGTTCACTTCGGAAGCTAACTAGACCTCCAGGCCAACCACACTTTCTTCAAATCTAGTCTTCTAAGTGCGAGCATCGCGTGGGGGCAAGAGGATCTTCCGGCTGTAAGCATGTCGGGTGCGGGTTGTACATCTCCTTGGCTATCCCTAGGGTCGTTGCCAGAGGAGGTGTCGTTTTTGGCCAAGGTGTGTGTTGGAGCATTAGTGTTGGCTGCACTTGTCTAGTTGGTGAGTGGTGGTCACACTTTTAGTTTTTTATCACAGGCGGCGCCAATGATGCATCCCTGGTATTTGGGTTGTGATATAGATTAGAGAGCCACTCATCTTCTGTTGCGGGTCAAATTGGAGTGGGTCTGGTCTCCGTTTCTACTAACTTGGAACTTGCACACCACAAACTATAAATTAGAGGTTAGAGGATTGGCGTGACTCACTCTCTGGTTTATTTTCAAATGCTCAAGTCAGTAATCTTTCTCAGGAAGGTTGAAAGATGTAAGGAGGATGTGAAAGAATTTAGAGTTGCATGTATGTAGATGATGTGAGAGGAGAACTGGGCTCCTATAGTGCGCTTGGCAAGGAGCAGCTTAAAATGATGGAGGTCTGGGCTCATGTCCGGTTGCACGCGGTCAGTGGCTTACTAAGGTTGCACTCGTGGAGTGGCTCACTAGGGATGCACTTGGTAAGTGGCTCATTGAAGATGCATTCATAGAGTGGCTCACTACAGGTACACTTGATAAGTGGCTTGTTTGAGGATACACTAGTGGAGTGGCTCACTACAGATGGAGAGGAAAGGGGTTTTATCTGAGGAGGAGAGCTTGATTCTCCCTTTACACCCCTAGGGGTCGATGACTATTCCCTAGGCCGAAGAGGACCTTGAGGGCTCGAGTGTGCTCTCCGATGTCGCTCCAGTCAGGACCTCCGCGTTGTAGTGGTAATGGGTATTTGTAATGCTTCGTGGGAAAGGATTTGACGCCAAGGTCCGCGATAGGTGTTGCTTCTGGGTTCACTGGCTATTGAAGCGTGATTGGAGCCGCCTTCGTCAAGCGTTGCCTTGCTTCAGGGTGAAGGTCGTGTGTGGTCCCCACCCAACCCAGTTGTCAGAAGGCTTCAAGTGGCTCAAAGCATGCACGTGCTCTAGCCGCCGCAGGCGCATGCTCCTATTGCTGCGTTTGGGTTGGTCCGTCTAACTATGTGCTATTTGGGTTGTTGGCATTTGTCCCTTTGACCAATTGCCTATTGGGCCTTATCTTGGTTGCTGTGATGGCGTCTGGATTAGGCTGGATCGGTCTCCTTCCTGAGACTTTGTTCGCTTCCTGTTGGGCCCCTTGTGATGATAATTGCGCCTGGGATTGGGCCGACCCATGGTATTACTGGACCCATCACCCTTTAAATAATTGACTAGTTATACGGTGGCTAGCACCAAATTCTGGTATTTTGATGTGATTGCTTGCATGTGACTTGGATGATGTGGTCGTGCATCTTTACTTGCCCCCAAGGGTAGTGATTGTACCCCATCTTGCAAAGTATGCTATATTATATCTAATATCACGGCAATCGTTGCTGTTCCTATGTCGCTGAACTTCAATTCATAACACGGATATTTGAATTTTCAAACTTTGCACTTGTTTGTGTTTCCATTTATTGTCAATTTCTGTCCTCTTGATTCACAGTTGCTAGAATAGTCATATTTAATGTTAAAAGGTTCACAGTATGGTATATTGGTATCTAAATTTCTCCTTCAGCACTGTCTGCTGATCAGTTAGGAAAAGAAAGCATTATTGTCTTTTCTTATTATTCTGTGTAGAGCTTATCCACTACTTGTTTAGTTGGTTCTTACAGCAAGTTTCTCCTGGTTTTGTATCTATTATTGTATCTATTTCCACGTATTCCTTATAAGCATTTCTCTGAACAGTTTGTTGTAAGTTGATAATATGTTTGAGCTTCCATAAGTAATACAACCTTGCATTTATATTGTCATTTGTGACTTCTGATAGAAGATAAAATGCAGGAAACACTGCATATGCATAATGCAAGCAATGAAGTTCAGGACCAACTCCAGGAAGTGCTGGATACCATGGAAAATGAATCCAATTTTAAGGGAGTACAAAATAGTAAAGGAAGAAATCAAAGTTCCAGTCAAAGCCTTCTCCGGAATTGGCCTTTAATGTCAGCGATTATAGTATATTCTGTTTTCCAACTACATGACATGGCCTATACAGAGGTAGTTTAACATTGGATTCTAAACCTAGGGAACGAATTTGATTTATATATATCCTATGTCCTGCTCCTATCTTGTCTCAGATTTGTCCACTTTTTATCGCATTTACTGATATACTTGTGAATATCAGATTAATTTGTTCTTAATTATTTTTGTTCCCATTTATGCTTGAATGATTAGGCTAATATTTAATATTTACTGTTCAACAATCTACAAACAAAAGAAAGTTTCCTTGGAACTTCAAACGTCTATATTTCTTGTTCTAAGTTTCTGATATGTAGCAGGTGCAACTCTGTTTTGGTTCGAGCTAGTTGTTGTTATTTATATTGCCTCATTATCAATTTTATGGTCTTTATTTGTCTTTTCATAAGCCTTATACATGTTTTCAATATTATAATTTTCTGATAAAACTAGTATGGGTAGTATTACTTTGGTAATTTTGGTCATGTATAATTTGTGATAATCTTTGAAAAACGTCTATATGCGGATATTGCACGAGCTAGCCAGGAATCAGTGTAGTTGTGCAGTTGTAGGGCCTAATCAACTTGTCTTTTTCCTTGTTGATATCACCTTCATTATCATTTATTGCCTTTTATTTAAGGGTGTAATAATTATTTTACATGGGACACCATAAGTACGCAAGAAAATTTAAACAAGCAGGATTTCCTTGACATTGTCAGAAAGCATAGCTGTACAGTTCTGGTATCTGAATTGACTATTTCATGCTTTGAGATTTTGTTGTAACATCTAATGGATTGGCTGGTTCTGTTCTCACATTGATGAACTGCTGATAAATATCTATTCTGTACTCAATACTTGAACAGAAGAATAATCCACGGCACCAATTTTCCTTCCCGAATCTTTCTTTCTTTTAATTTTCTCTTTACTTGAAGAAATATTCTATGGGTGTCTTCCTGCCTTCCAGAATTCTTTCATTCAATCAGCAGTTTTTTATTACATAAAATAATAATAATTGGACGGAAGAATTATTATTCTATAATATCTTCAGCATTCTGTGGTATTTTTGCTTTTCTATTTTGGGGGTTGTGTGTCAAGGGTAGGAATTCATCCCTGAACATTCATGAACAACACTTCAAGCTCATGATTGAATTATGCCCCAAGCTTTCATATGGTTAACTTTAAATACTGCTCTCTTTCACATCAGATATTCTCATTATGGGCTGTCAGCTCTAGGACCTATGGAGGATTGGGCTATTCATCTGCAGATGTCGGTCAAGTTCTTGCAATATCAGGTATATAGTTATTATCAATCTGATTTCTTTCATCAAGTTCATTACTTGGTGTTCATCTTCTTATTTTATGTGATCACATCCATTTGTGTGCCTTGCCCACTTCAGTAATTATTCCTCCTCATGGGGCTTTGTGAAATAAAGAATTGAATATGGGTGGATTCAAATATTTATTGGATGAGTTCATGAAGCAAGATGCATATACTTCAGAAGCTCATCACATCTGGGACTTCCAACTCTGTGCTCAACGGAGAAGAATAATTTGATACTTTTCTGAATCTCTCTCTTGCTAAATGATTGTAGGCTTTGGTTTATTACTGTGTCAACTACTTCTATACCCAGCAGTAGAGAGGATTCTTGGGCCTATCATGGTTTCCCGCATTGGGGCAGTATGTCTCTGAGTCACATCTATGTACATTTGTCGATGCCAGTATTCATCTGCTTTCTCATTTATGTTGTTGGCTTCATGTGAAGGTTTTGACTGTTGCATTGCTGTCAATTTATCCCTTCATGGCTAAATTTTCTGGCTTTAGCCTCACCATTCTTGTGGATTGTGCTTCTGCATTGAAGAATATCCTCTCAGTAAGTCCATCAATAAATCCAAATGTTTGCCTTTTGATCAGTCCACCAAATAATCTAGCGTTTATTTCTTTTAATTGTTCACTAATGAATTAGATCAACATGAGTGCTTTAATTTTATTTGATTTGTATTTCATGATGTGTCATATGCAATCATAATGACGGAGCAATTTGTTTTTTCATCTTCTGGGTAGTTAGTGCAATTCTATAGGTGGGGTTGGCTTTATAAATTTGTTTTTTTCATTTTATTCGATTCAGTGCAATATCCTCTGAGAGTAAAAAACAATATAAAATAATCGTTTATCATTTCACACCAAGCTTTTTTAGGTCCATCTCTTCAATTCTTTCTTTCAACCACAACTATCTAACATTTTCTCAATGTGTTTTATATGCTTACGTTTAAGTGTCCAAACTATTTTAAACGTCTTTTTCTCATCTTGTTTTCTATAAATACAGCTTCGAAAAGTTTAATGATACCATTATTTTATATCTTATCTTTTAATATGATTGTACCCTTCCATCTTACACTCTCATCTCCAAGTAGGGGCTTATACATGCAGAAGAAATATCTAGTGTCAACGGAACCAATTTGCATCATTTGTTATGGTTTTTAGATCAATTATACAGAGTTAGCCTACTTGATAAGGAGTCTATTTGTCAATGTTTACACACCTCTTTGTTTTTTGCTTCCGGAGTTTTTCTTTCATTATACTTTCGTATGTGTATAGGAAGAGCACGTTGCTAATAACAGTTATTTTTTTCACCATTCTCCAACATATGCTTTCTGTTTATCTTACTTTATTATGTATGATCAGGTGTCCATTACTACAGGGTTGTTGATCCTGCAAAACGCTTCTGTGGTAATTCCCTTTCTCTATTTCACTCTTCGCATGAGCTCGTGTTAGTATGTTTTTCTTTTTCTTCGAAAAATATTCTCTAATCTAAGCTTTAAGTTTGCAAACTTCAACATTTCTTCTTAAACCACAATGCCAGAGCCAACAGCAAAGAGGAGCTGCGAATGGCATTTCCATGTCTGTTATGTCTGTATGCAAGGCGATTGGTCCAGCAGCAGGAGGTTCACTGTAAGGATTTTCTTTAGCCAGTTTGAATCAAAGATATAAGATATATTCTCTCAAGCTTAATGTGTGTCCAATGATGATTTCATCGAGTAACAGAGTTTATTAAGTGCCACTGAGTGATTATGCATTTGTTTAGGAAATTTTTGGGGGATTTTAAATATTTTCTCAGTGATAGGGTTGGACTTTTTCCAATATGGAGGCAAACTATGGATGAATAAACTGGTATTGGCATTAGTATCGGTCGTATTGGGCAATTCATATTAGTATTTGATGTCAAAAATGTAATTTTTTGTTGTAATCCCATAAAAAATGACCTATATAGTGAAATTTGACACATTTTAATAATCTAACTACTTATTTTAGGAATTTATTCAATTTTATCAAAATAAATCTCAATATTCTTCTAGGTTATTAAAAAATACCCCCAAATTTTTAATATATATATGTTCTATATATTTACAAAATATGTGGATTTAGGCTTCGTGAAACATTTAGAAGTGTAGGCATATTTTAAATGCGTGGTTTTAAATTTTTGAAATCAAAGCAAAGCAACAAAAAAGGCTAATATATTGTCATATATAGCCGATGCAGAAGTATCGTCATTGGAACTGTAACAGGGGATTTATTGTGTCAGGTCCTAGTTCTTAAAATGATCTTTCTCAGGACAAGCCAATCCAATGGGACCTGAAAGCACACTCGTGTGATTTTTTTGGAAATCCTTATAGAATTCCAAAGATTGATTGGCCAGATTAATTTTTTGACCTCGAATTTTTATCAAATATTTTTGTAAAACTTCGAACATTGTCTGTCATTTTCAACTAAAGGACTCAGAAGAATTTGTGTGGGAGGAGGC
Source organism: Nepenthes alata (assembly GCA_028571085.2). Taxonomy (NCBI): domain Eukaryota; kingdom Viridiplantae; phylum Streptophyta; class Magnoliopsida; order Caryophyllales; family Nepenthaceae; genus Nepenthes; species Nepenthes alata. Next base: position 8,647 of record JAOVVI020003717.1, on the reverse strand, counting down.
GCATTAGTAAATTTTTAATAAAATTAAGAAATATCTAACCAACCGGATAGTTTTGATGCCACCAAGGGATGGAAATCTGTTACATCATCAAGCGAACCATGCTTTTATACAATAGTATAGATAGCCTTATATCCTGACAGCAATAATTTTATTCACAAATCACATCACACTTTTTATGACATGATCCTTATAAATTTATTTTATTAATACTTTATCAGCGTTGTAATTAGAATACAATTATTCTATATAATGGAAGAATATGTCACAATATGAGGCATATAATTTCAATTAAACCTTTGACATATCTGACTATGTGGGGTTGACTATTTGATTTTCAATTGGTTAAATGCAACAATTTCCGAAGTCTGATGCATTGTCAAGTCCTTTACTATATCACTATGCTTTTCTAGGGTACATACACTCTCATGTTTCATATTTAAGACAACGAAGATTGAGAAATGAAGCAGAAAGACAAAAAATGCACACACAATGTTTTCTTTTACTAGATCGGATGGTGGTATCTTAATGTTTAAAACCAGAACGCATGCATTGTTCTGTTGGTATCTTAATTATCTATGCTGTTGAGAAAAATGTTCCAGATTACCCAGAAAAGAATTGAATATGCCTCTTCAAAGTCGTCGCATTTGCCTTCGACATTGTAGCGTTCTGTTCAACCAGATTTCTGCTAATATTCATCTGGTTTATCTGCAGTCTTTCCTGGGCACAGAAGCGAGAGGGAGCTTGGTTCCTTCCAGGTATGAAGCTGTCTGAAGATAATTGCACTTCTTTTAAGATCAGAAGAAGTTATTTTGTATCCTTTATGCTTATTTGTCTTGAAATTTGTGCCCTTTGGAACCAATCCTAATATGCAGGCATGCATGGGTTTCCATGGGCTCTGTTGCCCTGGTCTCACTTTGCCCAGCTATGCATATATATGAAACTTGACGGACACACACAGCTTCATGGGTTGGGACAGGCCATCCCAGTCCATGCACTGCTTGACCCACCACAACAGTGATGGGCTAGGACTATTGCCCTATTTGAACAGCTATGTCTATGACAACACAATAAAATATGTTCGATTCATTTTATAATCCTTGCCTTATAAATGATGAGATCCTCACCGTTATAAGTATGGTAGGATTCTAAAATGGGAGGATTCAAACAAGTTCCCTTGGACAGCTAGGACTATAAAAATATACTAAATACGTTGGATTCATCTTATAATCTTAACTGTTCAATGTGTCAGGATAGAGCATCACAGATGAAAGTTTGATCGAGGATAAAAAGTGGGAGGACTCTAACAGATTCCCTTGGATTGTTAGGATTACCTTATAATATCAGCTACCTAAATTGACAAGATAAAATCTTCAGTGGTGGAATTATTAGGATTCCAAATTGGGATGACTCTAACAATTTCTCTTGCACAGATAGGATTATAAAAACACATTAAAATGTATTTGACTTATCTTATAATTCTAATTATTAAAGTTAGTTAGAATGATATCTTCACTGTCGAGAGTCTAAGAGAACTCACTATAGGTTTCCTTTGACAGCTACAAGTATAAACAGTATAAAACGTATCAAACTCCTTTTGTAATCCTAATCATAAAAAATGGCATGATGAGATCATTACCGTTCAAAATATGAGACATTTCTAAAATAAAAGAAATCTAATAGGTCATCGGAAATATTTCGTGGCCCTACCTAGATCAATTTTCTACTTGGTCTAGTAGGGAAAAAACAAAGGACTTCCCTTAATAGTAGATAGGTAGAGTTATTACAGCAACTGTTGACATTGGCTTATACTTAATCGATCGCCATGCCTTGACTTTAAAATGCCATCTGCATTAACAAATTTCAGGAGCCGAGATGGTGTTCTTCATCCTGAATGTGATTGAGGTTGTCGGGTTTCTCTTGACCTTTAAACCTTTCCTCCCACGTCGTACAGAAGACTGTTCCTAGCTCAGTCCCTGAAGTATGACTTAAGTTATATTTGAATTTCCTTACCCACCATAAAACAAAGCTCGCTGGATTGCTGCTGCCTACGGCGAACATCTTCCCATTGACAGAATTCCGAGCTTTTTCACTGCTTCACAATTGAGTTCAGTCATGCAGAATGGCGAAGATGATGTAGTATAGAACAAAATTCTTCATTGTTTAAATAAGCCCAGGCGTGAGATATCTGCCATTTGATGTTCGTTCGAGAAAGGGATACACTGATCTATGAATGGTTAAGTTATATGGGCGATTGATTGTAAAGAGCATCATTTAATTACTGTTAAGATATCTTTAGATGATGTGATATTTATATATTTATTTATTTTTAGGTGGATATGAGACCCACTTTTTGCCATCACAATTGTGATAACTAGAGTAAGTTGCTTATATCTGTTAATTTAACCTCTAAATTCGTAACCAGAGTCCTCGATTTTAATAATGCAATTTTCTCATGGTTTGTTAATCCTTATATTATTTCACTATAGAAAGACTTATTACAAATATTTTTATTTTTTATTTTCTATTATGCTCTAGCTTTTATTTTTTAAATTGTTTTATTTTTTTTTATTTTAGTATCAATTCTCTTTGATGCAAGGCATATTAATTATATCATAATGTAAAATATTCTAAGATTGGTAATTATTTTGACAGTGCTTATATTCTAAAGATTTTTTTCATTACATATGTATTAACATATAATTGAAAATATAGTTAATTTAAATTATCTTTTTAAATAAAATAAAATTGATATTAATAAAAGTTGATGGGTCCAGTATGAATATGGGTTGATATCAACGATGCCCAATAAGTAGGTAAGTCCTGCCAGGTGATGGAGCTCGGGAGACTCGGAGCAAGGTCCATTGCTGTGAAAGGGATTGTGGGCTAAGGCCCACTAGGTGCTTGAAGCATGCCCAATAGCCTTCTTCTCGCGCCTCTCCAGAAATGGTTACGCTGGTCATCGTCAATGCTTAGAGGCCATCAAACTTAGGTAGGCCACCTCTCTTAAGTTTCCACGCCCAAAAGTCTTTTTCACGGAACTTATAAATACCTTTTTCAATAATAAAAAATGGGAGCATCCAAGAAAATATCACTTGAGGCCCATCAAAGCCATCACAAGCTAAGCTTCAAATTCCAAACACACAATGTGAAAGAACCAGTTATCTTGCCTCCAAAACAGCCGCTTCAACCCAATGACCTTAGTGAGTCACTCATCGCATCACAGTATATCAAGGGAGCTTAAGCCTCCCTTAATCATCATTTGCACTCCTTACATACAAGCACCTATGCATTTTCAATCACATTTACTTTCACGATTATATTTTTTCATTCATGAAAAAAGAGTTCTAACTTAAGTATCGGAGTGTTTACGGTATGAGAGCCTTCCGTCATTATCTAACCTTTTATTTGTAATTTTTTGTGCGCAGGGTTCAAGTTAAGAGATGCAGAAACTAATTCCGTTCGAGATCAACCCAACGCATATAATTTGAAGACTTCTTAATGTGCATGAGAATATGGACCTAGGGACGCATAAAAAATAAGAATAAAATAGTCTAAAAAAAAAGGATTTTTAATCATGACAATACTTTTTGGCTTCTTATGGCTTGCAATTCTGCATAGGTCATATTGTCATACCTTAATTCAAAAGGGAGAAAGGGGTTGTTCAGGAGGAGGGATGAGGCGGAGGTCACCCAGATTTACGCTTTGAGCCCTCCTGCTCGGCTCCTTCATAGAGTAAGCTGCAGGAAATCTACAATTTGGGGCGATTTTACTGTGATGAGAGAGAAGAATGGTGAATCCGAGAAGGAATTCGTATAGCAGCAATGGCCAAAGCTCAGATAACTCACTTCAGACACAATCGTTTTCTCTCTCAGCTCTCTTCCTTTTGCTGAAGAAGCCTCGTGCCTTCCCGTTTCTTCTGTCTATTTTCCTTTTGCTGACATGGGTTTTCCTCAGAATCCAACACCTTTCTCATTTCTCTAATCTTCCCCCGGGTAAATGGAGCAGCAGAGAGGATGACCGAAAGGCCAACTTGGTCAGATTCTTCCCTACTCAATTGTTGAAAGACAAGAGAGGTTGGCTTCTCAACCCTGTGTCTGCGGCCCTTGATGCTGGAATTTCTGGTACTCTCCCCCTCTTCTTTTGGAGTTCCGTTAAGATTTTCGTCGACAAGATGACTTTCAATTTCTCTTTTTTGTTCTTATTAGTGATTATTGGTGAAATCTGTTTTGTGGGTGTTTGCCTTTGCTGGGTTCCCGTCCTTCATTTTGTTGTGTTATTGATTTTCTTTGACATCCATTCTATTCTTAAATGAATTGTTGTTACTATTCAGGTGCTTGATTGTTCAGAAAGAAGAACAATTTTTTTTTTAATTTATTTTTCGATCTTTGTATAAATAAGTGGAGAAAGATAAGATTATATGAGCACATAAAAAGCAAGTTTATGAGTGAGGAGAATTAGAAGTTGTGTTATTGTTCCACAAGTAGGAGAGATTTCTGTACATTTGCGCAGAGGTAAACTGTGGAAATCTTGTTAGACAAAATTACACGAAGTATTTTCACGGTTTACCATGTTTTGATTTGTGGAGTTTTCCTCCACGACAATGAAACATTTTAAAGTTCTAATTTACTCAGTTTTATAGCTTTGACAGAGGTTTTGATTTGCTGTTGTAATTATCAGGGCTGATGTCTTTTGGTTGTTTAGGTGGAGCTGTGAACTGTGTCTCAACTCATGTTGGTGAAATCCGGCCAGGTGGTGTGAGGGGAAATCACAGACACTACACTTGTAACGAGACATTTATTATATGGGGAGCTAAAACCAAATTCAGGGTATGCTCTTTCTTAGTTTTTGGTTTATTATACGTGATTTTACCTTTTATTATGTAAAAAGTTGTTTTCTTAGCTCAAACCCATGACCATACGATCACATTGAGGCAATTTAACCATTGTATCAAGACCTGCCTTACGCTGCATAAATTGTTTGATATTATGCAATAAAGAAGTCCAGGTCATGGTTTCTTCTACTTTGCATAACCATTTATATAAGTAGCTTGGATTGCTAAAGTTGATACTTGTTTGAATTAATAGGAATAATCATTGTGGATTTTGGTTATTTGTTTTGAACTTTATAACTTATGACCTGCATATTAGATGTTGCCTCATTTATCATGAATATTAACTATGAAGAGTAGCTGATGAAATCTACTCAAGCACATTTGCAGCACGTGTTAAATGCCAGGAAAATATAGTGTTGCTGTGAGAGTTACTGCTTGCATGTTTTCTAAATGTTTGTTATTCGTTAGTGTGCCCTAAATTTGCCTGAATCTTATCATTGTTAGCTATTGGGGAGTAAGGATAATCGATGCATCTTCATGTCGTTGAAATGGCATGAGATAATATGTAGTACAATTTGAACTATACTGAAATACACAAATGGTTGGGCACATAGATGGAGCGTTTCAAAAATGAAATGCCTAAAAGACTCATATAGAAAGAAGTTTACATGACTCCAGCAGGAAAAAGGAAAAAAAAAAAGAAGCAAAAGCAAATAAAACCAGATATATATATATATATATAAACACACAAACGAACACACACACACACCCCAAAAAACCCAAAAATAACAAATCATAGGAAGCCATCCAATTTGGAAATTTCTTATATATTGACTCCTGAAAAGCAAGTTCATTAATTTTCATGCAATCCACCACAGACCGTTGAAGCTGGCCGTAGCCACACATTCGTGTTATCTCTTCAGATAAACTACTCCCAAGTCAATAATTCCATCCATACCTGGTATAGTGTTTGGAGGAACGGTAAGGGATAACATCAAGACTACAGTTTTATGCACTAAAACTCATGTGAATGCTGTTTATATATCAATCACCCGTTTTATAATTGTTGAAAACGAACTTGTGACTACAAGTAGGATACTTGGGAACTGGGAACACTGAAAGCGGTCGACATAAAAACAGCAAAGAATGTCCCTGATGACAATAGGAATATTGTTGCGTTCCAGATTTCGGGGTCCGATACAACACAAATATTTGAGGGTGTAAAGATGTAAAGAGGGAGAGAAAAACACCGGGATTTACGTGGAAAACCTCCCCTTGAATAAGGAGGAAAAATTACGAGGCTCAAGGGCTTGAAAGATGCTTCACTATGGATGGAAGAGTTACAAAATACAAGTTTGTGGAAATATCTTCCCTTCCTCCTCCCTGCCCCTCTCCTTTCGAAGCTCTCTTCTTTTTTGTTTTGGGAAACTCCAGAGCGTTTTCCTTCTTGTCTAGAAAGAGAAAAAGCCCCTCTTCTTAAAGTCTTTGCAATATATTTATAGTGAAAGAATATCTTCTAAGAGTAATCCACGTGGCAGCCGGCGTATGGCTAGGAGGCTGTCCACCTGTCCTGCTGGCTGCGTCAGGCGCGTTGGGAAGCTGTCCACCTGCCTCGCTAGCTATGTCAGGCATGTTGGCGTGTGCAGTGAGGCAAGCCACCGGCG
>JAOVVI020003716.1:0-18637 GCA_028571085.2 Nepenthes alata | reverse complement strand
GAGAAAAATCAATAGCACAAGTTAGTGGAATAACACAAAATCATCTCATCATACCGGCCTCCATTTCATGAAATCACAACCGGTTTCCTTTACATGAAAACAAGATCGGCCTCCCCTCTTGATGAAAATGAAACCGGCCTCCACTTCATTGAAATCAAAATCAGCCCTTATCACAATCGGCCTGCCTGCACAATCAAAATCGGCCATTATCAGAATCGGCCTGCCTGCACAATCAAAACCAGCCATTACCAGAATCGGCATGCCTGCACAATCAAAACCGACCCTTATCAGAATCAGTATGCCTGCACAATCAAAACCGGCCCACCCTTGAGAAAATCAAAATCAGCCTACTTGCATGCTAAATCTGAATCGGCTTATCCTTGAGATATGTTGGGAGTAAACAAATACTCGAGTTAGTATTGTGTTTTTTCGATGATATCTTTGCATGTGATATATTTACATGCATCTCTTTATTGCCCGTTCTCTTTCCTATTCTCTTCATTAAGGGCTTCTCTTGGGTGTCTAAACATTGAGATATATTCTTTCCCCCCTTTTCCTAAAGGTATTGCTAAGTGGTGGTTGCTCATTTGTCTCTGAACGTACACAGTTTGCTAAGTACTTGTTCTTCCTTACTTCAGTACACTGGTGTCTTTTGTTCAACATGGGCCCAAACTTCTGAGTAGAGTTCAGTAGAAATTTCAAGAATAGTCCCTCACAGCTACTTACAGGGATTCAAAGCAGCTTAGAGACAGAGAAATTTTTCTTTAATCCATTGAATTAAAGAGTAATCCATCCCATGAAAGTTCTTTAGGTACAAGAGGCTTCCTTACTATTCTTCATCACTGTCAATTAAAAAAAAATACATCTCTGTTCTATCTAAGAAGAACAGTTAAACAATAATCAGCTTTTTGAATGCCAATCGAAATTGCCAATTGAACTAGCTTTAATCTTGATTCTATTTTAGTAGTCTTCATATTGTAACAAAATCACTTTAAATCACTATTGCTGCAACTTCCTTCAATTGCCAGGTTATGAGTACAATCTATTCAAGATGAAAATCTTTCTACCAAGGCCATTTGTCACATTTGATTAGCTGAACCATATATGCTACAAGCACTATTAAGATAACCTAACAGTCCATTGAAATTTATAACTTATGCGTACCATGTAATTTTACAAACTGATTGCCCGCACTTTGAATTTTTTTTTTGTTTTATCTAATTTTTATTGGTTGATACTTCTGTGTTTGAAACAGAGATATAAGAATAGAAAATTTGACTTTCTCAAATAATGGAGATGCAATAGAGACGTAACAGATGTAAAAATCATCAACATAAATTCTCGACGGCCATAAAACAACTAACATATCTTAAAAATCACTAAACCTCAAATAGAGAATAAAGAATAATGGCGACTCCGATTTGGACTTCACTTATGAATTTTATTTAACTAGAAGCTTGAAGAACATATTCAAAATAAGAGAGAAGAAAAAATAAAATAAAATCAGCTGAACAGAAGATGATGATAATGATGATAAATAAGTAAAAAATATCAAATTCTATCAGATCTATTAAATTTAATACAAAATGAAAATAAAATATGTTTATAATCAGTATTATAAGTATCGATTCACATTACCAAAGGCAAATCTATGTGAGACAGTGTCAATTCGGCGAGTGATTTATCATTTGTGAAGCTAAATAGCAGGTTGAGTGCGAGAGAAGTTCGTCGATAGCAATGCAAAACAACTACCTGAACAGTTCGATTGTGAAGTCTGAGTGATTTAGGGTTGCAGAAGCGTCAAAGAGAGAGGAGCGAGGTGGATGAGTTATTGAGTGAACTGCGAAGAAGGTTCGAGACCTTCACATAGTTAATAAAATTAAATAAATTTATTTATAATTAAAATAATTTTATTTAATTTATTTAAAATTAAAGAGAGATGTGCAAGGTGGATAAGTGAGTGCGAAGAAGATTCGAGACCTATGAGATAATAATAATTTTATTAAATTTATTTTAATTGTAAGATAATGAATTTTTATAGGAGATACATTTTTAAAATAATAATTCAATAAATAATTTACGTACTTTTTAAAAATTTAAATATCAAGATATATTTTTTTTAATTACTGATAATATATTTTTATTACTCATAGTTTTATTATTTATTATAAATTATTTGAATTTTTTATGAACTAGTATTTATTTAATTTTAAAATTTTATTGACAAAATTATATTTTTGTCACTAAATTATATATGCTGATTATTAATAGTGGTAAAAATATATTTATTACTAATTTTTTATCATAAAATATTATTTTTCTTGTAGTGACGTCTGCCTTCTGCCCAGTTGCAGCATTCACCATCCCACCAATTTTCACACGATACACCAACCCCTCCATTCCAGCATCAATGTAGACCATAGAGTTCTCGTCAATCTCCCCCCTCACCAGCAGTTTTGACAACTCGGTCACCACCTTCCTCTCTAGCCACCTCCTGATGGGTCTTGCGCCATAGACTGGGTCGTAACTCTCAGCTAATACATAGTCCAGTGCAACATTTGTCACGGCCAATGCGACTCCCCTCTCTGCCAGACGAAGTGCCACTCTTTCATTTGGAGCCTTGCAACCTTCTTCAACTCCTCATGGGAAAGAGGGTTGAACGTGACAATCTCATCTAATCGATTCAGTAACTCTGGCCTGAAGTGTTTTCTCGCCTGTCATGGGCACAGATATATTTAGCAACTAAACTATCACAGGCTCTCACACAATAAAAACACGGAGAGGGTATGAATTGGCCACAAAAATGTAGGTTTTTGGGTCTCTTTCATGTAAACCCCACATCTGATTAATATTGTCAACTGATGGTTTCCTCAGCTATAGTATATGGACTAGAACGAGCAAAAAATTTGAATAGCATGAGAGATTAGCTCCCTAATGAGATGCATGATGTAGCCCTCACGCATGTATACTAGTGTTAGGCATACTGAGAGAACATAAGCGGGATTCTGCTTTTTCATGTTAAAATTTAAATTTTATATAATAATATTTAAATAATTATTTTTTTAAAAAATAATTTTAATTTTTAATTTAATATTTAATAAATATTAATATTATAAAAAAATTTAAAAAAATATAACGATATTTTATATTTTATATTTTTTTTAATCTTAACCATTGGATTTTAATCAAATGACTATAACTGAAGAAGCAGGATCCCCAAATTCCACACTGAGAGGATCAGTGCCCAACACGTGTGCATAGGCAATTTTGTCTATAGGGTTTGAATGCCAAGCACTTGAGCGGCATGAGCGATTAGGCCCCGATGAATACATAAAGGAGTACTATTGGACACACACATGTGTGCAGTAACACTGATTGTATCAGTGCCTGAGCCTAGCATGTGCATGCAATTTGTTTAGCCTATGACATTCAATCGCCAAAGCCAACCATCTACCTGGCAACGCTTGATGTGATTTAAGGGCAATAATCCAAGAGATTTCAACGCAACACACAGAAGGAAAGAAGGCAGAAAAGAATAAAATGAAAACATTTTGACATTCAATTGAAATCCAATCGAATTGCATCTTTCACCAATCTCTGATATGTTTTTTCCAATAGTAATTAGTTCATATTATTGATTAGTTACTTATCTTTTAGTAGCATTATACTCTCATGGGTCACCAGGTACTTTAGAGTTAGATTTAACCAATTAGTTGTATGGATGATTGTGAAAGGCTCTCGAAAAGATTATTTATAACAAAATATTTATACAGGATATTATTCAAAAATTAATCATCTACTTTTCCAATGATTAAGAATAACTTTTCACATTAAACTTATTGTACCATTTGTGTGTGTTTTATTCAATGATTGAGAATATCATTTCATTTTGTGTTCAATAGTAAGAGAAGTAATAGGTTTTATTATACAACACTATTGGTGTGTTCCAAACCCTAACAAAAGAGCAGGGGATCATAGGCCTATACCTATAGCATTACTCACTCATGAGAAGCTTGCTTTGTGATTTTGCCAGTTAGTCCAGAAAGGAGATGCTCTGCTCTGAGGTTTGACGTCATAATAATCACTGTGTTTTTGAAATCAACGGTGCGTCATTGGCCATCAATTAATCTTCCGTCATCAAGAACTTGAAGTGGGGTATTAAAGACAGCAACATGAGCCTTTTCAACTTCATTAAATAAGATAACACTATATGGTTGTCTCTTTATTGCTCTTGTGAGCTGTCCACCTTCTTCATGCTCAACATACCTGAGAATCATAATAAAATGAAGAGAAACCGCAGAATTAGATGAGGATAGTGTCACGAAACAACATACCATCTGAAATCATGGAGTCACTAAACAGAACACCATCTGAAATCACAACCCTCAAATGAAAAGAGGAAGAATCAAAAGGTGTAAGAGCAGAAGATATAAAGTGACCAATGTAATGGACAACAAAAAGTCCATAAACAGTAGAAGCAAATGTGGAACTAACTAATCAACGTAGGAAAGCAGTTCATACGAATTTAGGCACCTTTCACTATAGATGAATTTTAATCTACAATTTAATTTGGATTCAAAATTATAATAATTTATCAATATTTGTAGCAGTTTGTGAAATATATCCTGTTGTTACCCCAGGTAAGAAATCATATCTTATTGTAACCATCTATCAAATAGTATAAATTTGACTGCAATTAAATTAGACAGTTCCAGAAGTGTCACTGAAGTGCATATTAATTGAAGACTTGAGCAATAATTACCCAGGAGTGGCACCAATCAACCGAGCCATAGAATGTTGCTCCATGTACTCAGACATGTCAATCCTCACCAGACGTTTCTCACCATCAAAGAGTTGCTCCGCAAGAGCCTTCACAAGTATAGTTTTATCCACACCGGTCAGACCCAAGAACAAAAAGGAGCCAGTGGGATGCTGAGGCCTTCCAAGCTCAGCTCTCGATCTCAAGATAGCTTCTGCAACTGCGTCAACTGCCTGGTCTTGACCCACAACTCTCTGGTGTAACCTTTCAGCCAGACCAATCAACCTTTCTTTCTCATTCTGCCCAAGTCTGGTGACAGGTATTCCAATCCACATGCTTACAACCTCAGCAATATGATCTGGCCCAGCATTATCAGTTAGCATTAAGTTTTCATCTATGCTTTCTTCAAGCTCACCTATGGAAGCCTTAGTCTCTTGAATTTCTCCATATCTCAAGTCTGCAGCTCTAGCCAGATCATACCTTCTCTCAGCCTCTTGTAAAGCAAACAAGAGCTCCTCTCGCTTCTACTTTAGACGGCGTATCTAAGCTACCCTTTCCTTCTCCTTTGTATACTTCATCAACATTGGTTAGAGCTTGTCCTTCAAATCATCAAGCTCCTTCCAAACTTCAAGAAGCCTAGCCTTACTGGCTTTATCACTCTCCCTCTCAAGAGAATGGAGCACAATTTCTAGCTACATTCGCCTTCTTTCTAACTTATCGATCTCCTCAGTCTGGCTGTCAAGCTGAACCCTTATATTTGCACATGCTTCATCAACTAAATCAATTGCTTTATCCTGCAGATGGCATCCAGTAATGTACCGAGCTGACAATTGTGCTACCACAACAAGTGCTCGATCCTAAGTCCGAACGCCATGACGCCCCTCGTATTTTTCTTTCAATCCTCGAAGGATGCTTATGGTATCAGCAACACTAGGCTCTGCAACATAGACTTGTTGGAAATGTCTCTCAAATGCTGCATCCTTCTCTACATACTTTGGATACTCTTCAAGGGTTGTTGCACCAATACATCACAATTGACCTCTAGCAAGCATCGGCTTGAACAAGTTGGCAGCATCCATGGACCCCTCAGTTCGGCCAGCACCGAGGACAAGATGAATTTCATTAATGAACAATATCACCTTCCCTTTAGCTTCTTCAACTTCCTTCAATACATCTTTCAATCTTTCCTCAAACTCTCATCGGAACTTTGATCCTGCAACTAAAGCTCCCATGTCCAATGCTGTGAGCCTCACATCAGTAAGGGTCCTAGGAATATCACCTCTTACAATCCTCTTGGCAAAGCCTTCGACAACAGCAGTTTTACCCACATCCGGCTCCCCAATCAAAATAGGATTATTCTTGGTTCTTCTTGACAAAATCCTGACAACCCTCCGTATCTCCTCATCTCGGCCTATGATAGGATCATGTTTCCCAGCCACCTCAACAAGATCTTGACCATATGTCTTTAGAGCTTGAAAATTAGTATCGCCCGATGCACTTTCCACTTTCCTTCCTTCCTTCCCCCAAAGCTTCTCCACTTCAGCTCTCACTCTAGATGTGGCCACCCCAACTTCCTTAAATAGGTCATTTATTTGCGAATCTTCAAGAAGACCAAGAATTAGTAGATCAACAGCTAAATGGGAGTCACCACGGGAGTTTTGAGAAGATTGAGCTCGTCGAATCACTTTGATAAGTGATGTGCTAGCTGGGACTTCATCAGGTGGAGGAATCTAGGAAGGTAAGCTCTTCAGTGCTTTATTATAGACCATTTTAACGGAGTTTATTGCCTCATCGCCGCCTGCAACATTTGCAATAGCTTGGTGGAAGAGGCCATTCGGGTATGATAATAAAGGAACGACAAGGTGAAGAGGAGTGAGTTGTGGATGCCCATTGCTTATTGCCCATTCATGTGCCATAGCGAGAGCCTCATTTGTCTTGTGAGTGAATTTGTCAAGATTCATTCTTGCTTAGTAAAGTCTGCAAATGATAAAGTTATTGTTAAAAAAAGTCATTGAAGAAAGAAAGGATAGACAATTTGATGTGACCAAAGTGACAAAATAGAGTACTATCCAAAATTAAGGCTAAACAATAAAAAGAAGAGCGTAACAAACAATAAAGATTACAATAAACAATAGAGAAAAATGAACAAATAAATACAATATAAGTACAAAAAGAAACAAAAATCATTGTATATAACCCTCATAACAAATTGACATGTTTTCTACTCTGATTTTGGTGGATATAGGTATATACTTACTAAGTATCATATAATATAGAAATAAATGATTTCCATCCAAATGATACCCTAGATAACCCTATCGCTAGAGGAATAACTGAAACTAAATAAAATCGATCTTTGTTAACCAAAATATGTTATGGCTAGCCCATTACTAGATCAAGAAAGGTTATTTCCATAGAGCATGGCAATATTCTGTTCTGCATAGGAGGATATGCTATTGCTCTAGGATAATGTCTTGCCTATGACGATAGACCTAACCTAAAAAATATGTTCCGTCAAGCCCTATTGTGAGATCAAGAAATTTCTATCGCCATAGATCCTCGCAATATTGTTCTCTACACAAGGAGATATTTGGTGTTACTAGTGTCTTTCCTCTCTAAAAATGGAGCTAGACTTTGGCACTCCTACTTTTACATTGATCTCAACACCCACCAAGCGGATTGCCAACTTTCTGAAAATGTTATTACATATACTAGCACTTTCTACTTTCAATACCCACCGAACAAAAGTTAAACTTCAATGTAAAATAGATATGCACATGGCAATGCCACAGAGTGATCACCAACACAATGAGTTATTCAGTAATCAAACACTGAAAACTAAATACCATGGCACATATTTATCCAACCTTAAGTAGAAAAAAACCAAAAGGGTAATAAAGGGAGTAGAGAGAGCAACGATGCTTAGATTTTATTTTGTAGATTCTTCAAAGAGTAACAATCCACACAAATTGCTTGACAATCAAATAGAGGACAACAACATGATGTCAAATGAAATCGGGTGATTAAGTTTTAGCTTAAACATTGATGCGAATGTAAAGAACTTGAAGGTTGTGTTGAATCGCTAATTGAATTGGGAACAATTGACTGATAAGAAACGTTGGCTTGAAATTGGATTTTGAGTTTTGCAGTTTTAGCGAAGTGAAATTCACAATCGAGCTTGTGTAAAGAATTGCCATGTGACTGCCTTTGCCTTCCTTTTGTTAAGTGAAGAGATGCGTCTGGAACAGTGACGATCCGACTGGAAACTACCAGAATGTTCCTGCTTTTTTCAAAATTCTTTATTTTTTGTGTTTCGCACTGTGTACTACGTGGACGTTGTCGTTTTGCTAGATTGAACCAGAATCATCTCCTACGCACTGTCGTGTAAAAACTAAAATAAAATAAAATGCACATTTATTCTTAATAATTTTAATATAATTAAATATATATATAATATTTTTAAAAAAGTTTAAACTATTTTAAATTATTTATTTATGATGGGTATACCGAAAATGGGTTGGTCCAAGATCAACGGAGGCCTAAAACAGCCTGCTGGACGGTCAACTAAAAAGGGCCCAACAGGAGACGCAGGCCCAAATCCTAGAAGGCCGAAGACGGTAAACGTAAATGTTGACCATCCAGACCTTAGCAGACGGATAACGCGCGTACAGACGGTCAACTCGAGGGTTGACCATATGTACTGTAGCGGCAGGACCAAAAAGCCTTTTTACGGGCCTGGCCCACTTGAGCCTACGATCTATCAGACGGCTAGCAACGACTCTTCCAGCATCTTCCACGATCTCAGCCGGCTTCCAAAAAAGGACATTGTCAGAATCAATGCCCTTCCCATAAGGAATACGTCATATTTTCTCAATCTCTTGCCAACTGAGGCTCTCCAACGGTAAAATATACAAAAGAAAGGTGAGCAATTTGGAAAGTCGCTGACCGCCGTGGAAGGAAGCAATCGCAGCTAGTTTGGCAACGGGCACCATCTGAGGAAGGGAGGTCAACCAAAATAACGCAGGGGATCACACCTTCCAACCAAGGAAGATCACCCTGCCAACCTTTAAGTAAACCCTAGAATTCTCATTATGGGGAGAGGTTCTGACTGACACACAAAAGCTCTTACAGAAAAGTTCTTGCTTACACGTTCCGTCCTACACGTTCTTGCTCACTGACAGACAAACTCTTACATTGACCGGCTTTCTTATGCAAGCCTTTACTGAGAAAGGCATCCACGAACGCTTACAGAGTACTGGACAGAGGCCCATCGTCTCTTCCACTCTTCTAGGCGTTGGTCCTCTAAATCTCACCCGAGGCCTCCAGCTTCCTGGAGACCTAATCGGCTTTTCGAGAGTCGTTCTCGAAAGCTTTCACGCTTTTGAAACATCGCTTTCTCTCGCTCTCTATGAGCTGGAAGTGATCACTCACGTCCTCGACAAGCCAGCACTCCCGATCGATCAACTATCTCGCTTTCTTTTCCTTTCTAGTTTACCTTCCCTGATTTAGAAGGCTTTACTAATTTGAGCGTCGAAGTATTTTCAGTGGGATAACCTCCCGCCGACACACTGACCTATTATTCATTTTAGTGGTGTGCAGGATTCAAACTCAATGAACGGAGCCGGTTCAAACAATCCATATGAATCCGAATCTATTCGAAATTGGATCCAGGTACGCATCATTGGCGCCATCTGTGGGAAGCGCTTACAAAAGCCAACCACTACTCTGAACAACGCTCTCTTTTACAAACTGATTTGCTCACAATGGTGAACACGAGAGCCCATGCTAGCGATCCCGCTATAGACGTCACTTACCCCGACCAGGACCACACTGCTGGTACCATGGTTAACGGGGCAACGGGCAGAGTCCCAGCACTCTACTTTCAGCAACTAATGGAGCAGATTTATTGACCTGCTCCAAATACTATGCTCACAGAACAAGTAGCGACAGTAGGCGTCTCCTCAGGCAGCAGTTCCTACACCGGCCACAAAAAGGGTGGCCAGAGGAAAAAGAAGTCAGTCAAAAGGCCCAAGAGATCCATGAACAATTCGGTCCCAGCCTCCTCCAGCGTTCCTAGCCAGAACAGGCTTGAAGAACGCTCCGGGAGCACAACTCCGTGAGAAAGTCCAAAGAGAAGAAATCATCGATACTCTCGGGCCAAAGACATAAATGTAGTCCATGAGCAGGCCTCCAGGACTGTTAGGTCTGCTGGAGGCAGCAGCCAACCGGCTGCTGAACCCTCCAGAGACAAGACGGAGTTGAGGACTTACCCCAACACCAAGAGATCTGCAAGCGCCACTCGCGCAGATCCGCGAGTGGATAAAATTTAGAACCGCGTGCTCTAGGATGAAGAGCACGCCATCGATTTGGATCGATCTCCTTTCATAGCGGAGATCCTAAACCGTCCACTACCCACCAAGTTTAAGATGCCTTCCCTTGACTCATACGATGGGAGCAGTGATCCGGTTGACCACCTAGATTACTTCCGCACCCATCTGAGTCTACAAGGGTTGGAAGACTCAGCGATGTGCCGCTGCTTCCCACTCACACTAAAGGGAGATGTCCGAATCTGGTTCGATCACCTCTCTTTAGGCACCATCCATAATTTTTGTGAACTCATGGATCTCTTCCTGGCTCAGTACGCCTCAAGCCGACGGGAAGAAAAGTAACCGTGGCATCTCTCCCACATCAAGCAGAAACTAGGAGAGAACCCAACATGATTCTTGGATCATTTTGTGGAAGAGGCCAGGCAGATTCCCCGGATTACAGAGGAGATAAAACTTGACAATTTTATCTCCGCGCTGACCTACGGGGACTTCTTTAATCACCTGGCGTACAAGAACCCCCAAATATTTTGGGAGGCGGAGTCCATCACACGGGCAAACACTGCGGCAGAGGAAGCCAACGAGGTGAAACGTCCACAGTGGGTAGATC
This sequence comes from Nepenthes alata, assembly GCA_028571085.2. NCBI lineage: Eukaryota > Viridiplantae > Streptophyta > Magnoliopsida > Caryophyllales > Nepenthaceae > Nepenthes > Nepenthes alata. The sequence goes on along the minus strand of JAOVVI020003716.1, from coordinate 7,944 downwards.
AGCCTCGATCGTTCCATGAATAGGGAAAAAGGAAGTACGACTGCACTTCCACCGAAAGCAACACAGGTCTGGGCTACCGGAGCGCAGAGACTACGGGTCCACCAGCTTCACGCCTTTGACGGACACACGCTCAAACGTCCTCATGCAGCTCCGCGGAGAGAAGTTCTTGAAGTGGCCAAAACCACTAAAGAAGGACTCTGGGAACCAGTCAAAGTACTGCGACTCTGTTGGACATTCAACGGAGGACTGCAAGACACTGCAGAGGAAGATTGAGGAGCTAATTCGCAGAGGGCACCTCACCAAGTTCTTTAGGAGCTCTGGACAGAGCTCTTGAGCAGTTGATGGAGAGGGGCAGGAGCAGTCTCCTCCCCAAAACTGGGTTGCAGCAGGGGTGGTTAATATGGTCACCACCTGACCTGCCAAAAATCTAGCCGGTGGCAAGGAATAACAAGCTGGGAGGAAGAAGTAGCGAACGACAGACAACACCATCAGCTTCAATGATGATGACTTAGCGCATGCAATATCCCCCCATGCTGATCCCCTCGTATCCGCACTCGTTTCGGATGGTAGTGTCGACTACCAGTTGAAATGAGTGTTTGTCGATAATGGAAGTTCTAAAGGTTTGCTTTACTTGGATGCGTTCTTTAAACTAGGCTTAAAAAAGAATCAACTAAAACTTGCCGAAGGCCCATTATATGGCCTTGACAACGAGTCTGTGCCCGTTCAAGGGACTATCCAATTGGAGATCACCTTGGGTGTGTATCCAAAAATAGCAAGCTGAACACTCACCTTCCTGGTGGTCGACCTATCCTTTGTGTATAATGCCATACTGGGCAGACCTTGCTTGACAGGATTCGGGATTGTTACCTCAATTTCGTACCTCAAAATGAAGTTCCCAATGCCTACATTGTTGGGGAGGTGCTGGGCGACTAGGTTACTGGACGAACCTGTTACATGTCTCAGGTTGCCCCTAGTGGCAGCGCTAGAACAGTTGGGAAACTTGACCATCGAGATGAGACAACCCTTCAGCAAGCGCAGTCCGGTGAAGCCACAGATCTAATCCCACTAGACCCGGAGGAATCGAAAAAGTGTGTATAGATCGGTGGCTCACTTACCGGACCACTGCGTGACAAATTGATCGCGTTCCTGCGACGGAACGCTGACCTTTCCGCATGGATTCCAGTAAACATGCCTGGAATTCCAGTGGAGATGATGGTCACAAGTTGGGTCTTGACTCTGGCTGAAAACCCGTCAGGCAAAATCGGAGGAATCACTCCGTTGAAAAGCTGATCGCCATCCGAGAGGAGGTGAAGAAGCTGCTAGATGCAGGCTTCATTAGAGAAGTCTTATACCCGGACCGACTCTCTAATGTTGTCTTAGTAAAGAAAAGCTACAAAAAATGACAGATGTGCGTCAATTTTACCAACGTTAACCAGGCCTGCCCAAAGGATAGCTTTTTCTTACCCCGGATCGCCCTGCTGGTTGACTCAACAGCCGGACATGAACTGCTAAGCTTCATGGATGCCTATTCAGGTTACAACCAGATTCGGATGAGTCCAAAGGATGAGAAACACACATCGTTCATAACCAATCAGGGCACGTACTGCTACAAAGTAATGCCTTTCGGACTTAAAAATGCTGGACCGACCTAGCAACGACTGGTCAAAAAAATGTTCAAAAGACAGATTGGTCGCAATATGAAGGTCCACGTCGACGACATGCTCGTCACGAGCAATGTCACCCGCGACCACATCTGTGACCTGGCAGAGTCATTTGAGGTGCTTCGTAAGCATCACATGAAGCTGAATCCGGCTAAGTGTGTCTTCAGAGTAGCCTCTGATAAATTTTTGCGTTTCATCGTCTCCCAACGGGGGATTGAGACAAACCCAGAGAAGATCAAGGGGCTCGCCGACATGGCTCCGCCACAGAGCGTAAAGGACGTCCAACGATTGACTGAACGGCTGGCAGCACTGTCCTGCTTCCTTGCGAAGTACGGTGATAAGTACCAGGCCTTCTTCAAGGCCCTTAGAAGAATAAAATCTAACGGGTTTTAATGGACGATAGGCTACCAAACCGCTTTTGTTGAACTGAAATGGTATCTGGCCAGCCTGACGTTATTAGTGTCTCCAAAGGGCGGAGAAGAACTATACGTTTCCTTAGCAGTGTCAAACATCCCTCAGTTCTGTCCTCGTGCACCAGGAGTCTGACGCTCAACGGCCGGTCTACTACGTTAGTAAAATGTTGACCGACCCAGAGACCTATTACTCACGCGTAGAAAAATTGGCCTTGGCGCTTATATTCTCCGCGCGAAAGTTAAGGCCCTACTTTTAGGTCAACCGGATAGTGGTCCTCACGGACCAACCTCTTAAAAGTATACACCAGAAATCCGACGTTTCTGGACGGTTGGTAAAATGGGCTATCGAGTTGGGCGAGTTCGACATTGAATTTCAGCCCAGGCCTACTGTAAATGCGCTGGCTGACTTCATTGTTGAAACTACAACTCTAGTTTTCGAGGAACAACCTAAAGAAAGTGCGGAATTGCTCGACGGATTTTCAAAATGGATGCTCCACGTGGACGGATCATCTACCGACACGGGCAGTGGCGCTGGAGTGGTCTTTACGACCACCGATAGGTTTGAGGTGAAATACTCCCTCAGGTTCAATTTCCCGACAACTAATAACGTTGCCGAGTATGAGGCCTTGTTAGCCCGATTGCGGTTAGCCAAAGAATGCTCTTCCAAGAGGTTGGCAGTTTATAGCGACTCCGAGCTAATCGTTAACAAGGTTAACGGAGGCTTTGAGATGAACAACCCTCACCTGGCCAAGTACTTGGCAAAGGCAAGGGAGGCTGCCCAGAGTTTCGACAAGGTGACCCTGGTTCACGTTCCTCGAATTAAAAAGTGGAAGTCGGACCAGCTGGCCAGAGCTGCTGCATCTGAAAATCCTGAACAGTACTCGAGGGACATGTGGGAGATCCTAAACGCTCCCAGGATTGAGAAATAAGAGGCAATGCAGATTTCTGAAGTAAAAAATTGGATGACGCCTTACCTTAGTTATCTGGTAGATGGATAATTTTAGAGGATGTGGAGAATGCTAAAAGGGTCAGGAAGACAGCCGGCTGGTATGCTGTGGTTGACGGACGACTATATTATCGTGGCTACTCGACCCCATACCTTTGCTGTCTAACTCCCGAAGAGGCTGACTACGCTTTAGGCGAAGTCCACCTCAGGATCTGCGAATCGCACATCGGCGGAAAAAAACTTAGCCTTTAAAGTCATGCGCCAGGGATACTACTGACCCTTGATGAAAAAGGACGCGCTTGAATTTGTGAAGAAATATGAAAGCTGCCAGCTTCACAGCATCCTTCACCGTCAGCCATCCGCGGATCTGAAGACCCTTCAGGCCCTTGGCCCTTCACGCAATGGGGGCTCGATCTTCTCGGCCTGTTTTCCATTACCACGAGGCAAAAAAAATTTATCATCGTGGGCATCGACTACTTCACCAAGTGGGTCAAGGTCATCCCACTGGCAAAGATTACAGAGCATAATGCCCCATAATTCCTTTGTGAGAGCATCTTTTGTAGATATGGCATCCCCGAGGTCATTGTGACCGACAACAGGACCTAGTTCTTGGGAAAATGCTTTACCAAGTATTACGCAAGCCTTGGCATCAAGTTGGTCCACACTTTGGTGGCATACCCCCAAGCAAATGGATAGGTGGAGGTCATAAACCGGATGCTCCTCGACGGGTTAAAAACCAAGCTGGAGGACGTAGTGGGCTCTTGGGCGGATGAGCTCCCTTCCGTTCTATGTTCTTATCGAACAATGCTAAAGGAACCAATGCGCGAGATGCCCTTCAGCCTCTGTTACGGGACTGAGGCGGTAATCCCGATCGAAATCAAGCTTCCGAGTCTTAGGGTAGAGTCCTTCGACCTACTGGCTAACTCCCAAAAAATTAGGGAACACCTAGACTTGCTAGAAGAAGCCCGCGATACCTCTAGAGTACGGACAGTAGCCTACCAACATCGAATCACCCGATACTACAATAAAAAAGTGAAGGCACGATGATTCGATGTGGGAGACCTGGTCCTATGTGGCATCGAGACCACAGGCAAGCTGGCCGGCCGCCATAAGCTCTCCCTTAATTAGGAAGGGCCTTTCCTTGTCTCCGCCGTCCTGCGAAACAGAGCCTACAAACTACGGAGCCAAGATGGGAAACTGGTTCTGCAAACGTGGAATACAATCCACCTCAGACGCTACTTCTAGTAGAGGGCACAAGTACGCATTTGCATCATTATGTGTATGTGCATTCACTTGCTTGTTTCAAATTTGCCAAAATAAGTGTTTACTTAGCATACTTCCTATGTGCATGTATATGTGTTTTCTTTGCAGGTTATCCGAGCTAGACTGCCCCTAAGTCAGGAGGGTTTCACCCTCTCGCTAATAAACCCTTGTCATCCAGGCGGCCCACAAGTTATCGAACTTGAACCTCGGTCATCCGAGCGGCCCATTAGCAGTTGTATTTAAACCCTGATCGTCTAGGTGGCCAATAAGCGGTCTAGTATAAACCTTGGTCATCCAGGTGGCCCATAAGGGGCCTAATATGAACCTCGGTCATCCGCGTAGCCCGTCAGCGGTCGTATTAAACCTTGGTTGTCCAAGTGGCCTGATAGCGGTCAAAATTTTAGGGGGCATACGCAGCACAAGCAACGACCTCCTCTACGAGGAGATAGTGTGACCTGTCAGCGACGGTCGAAGGGAGAAGCATCCTTCTCCAACGTTGGCCATCCAAGTCATTACTTGGGCAGCGCCACCAGGCTGGTTAACACAACTGCCTATAAAGCCTAAGGACTCCACTCCTTAGGCAACACAAAAATGGCAGCCGGCCAACCAAGTTGGCCATCTAATGCAACAAACATGCAAGCCCAAAAAGCAGTAAAAGCAAATAGACGCAAAGTTGAAAGAACTTCCATTTTATTGCTTTTGAATGTGTTACAAATTACATAAATACAAACGAGGTCCCAAAAATGTACTACACAAAAGGCTACGGGGGCGGCGGATGCCTCTGACTGTCCAGGGGCTCCCCCACGAGGTCGTCTCTATGCTGTGCCGCTCTGTTGGCTAGGTTGAGGAGCTCAACGGGGAAGTCGGGATCAACCAACTGCACAATACACCGACTAACGTTGAGCCTCTCCAACAACCACACGGGCATCATGCCCTCAATCTCGTGGGGATGGATACAGAGACCCAGGTCGTTCTCTAAGGTTGCTACTTGCTCGGCAAGTCGTTTAATGCGTGCTTTGTCTCGTTCACCCTCCTCCTTCAAGCGAGCAACCTCGGCCGTCAAATTGGCATTCTCTGTTTTCACTCCCGCCAGGATAGTCTCGAGGGCAGTAGTCTCCTCGCGATGCTCCCCACCGAAGCAGCCAGCCTGGCATCCAGCCAGGCGATCTCCACCTCCCTATCGATGATCACCCGGTCTTACTGCTCCACCACCTTGATAATTGCAGCTGCCAGCTTCGACGCCTGCACAAGAGACAAACAAAGAACAAGTTATAAATCCGGGAAAGGAGAAAGTATGCGAAAGATATCACTAAGAATTGTACCTCCCAAGTTTTCCTCGCGGGCCTCTTAGGCCTGGCCTCAAGACCTGGCCCAAGCGGCGGTGGACCAAGAGCGACGTCCTCTCGAGCCGAGCTGGTGGCAGCCTCCTCTAGAATGCTATCTAGTAGCTCATCAGTATCGTCCGCAGCGACAACAGGCTCCCCATCTACAGCCTCCGCAGTAGCTGTACGAGGATCAAGCTCCACCATTGGCTCCACAAAAGGAGTCCGCACAACCGGAGAGCTAGCGGATGGCTCCCGTGCCTCCGTCACTGGCTCACAAGGAGGCTCCGTAAATGACTCTTTCAACACCGCACGAGGAGCCTCCTGCGGCACGGGCTGTGCCAGGATGATGCTTTCTCCCAAGTCCACCGGCCAGTCTTCATAAGTCTTCTCTATGCTCGTAGTACTGCCAGGGCCACTACAGATCCTGACAGTGACATAATCGGCACAGGACGATGACAAGGAAGGCATCTCCAGCACCTTCTTGGGCAGCGGGCCGATAAATCCTTCATCAGTAGGCCGAAGATGGATGAGCAGACCCTTAGAGTCCTCCGGCTGCGTCATCCTCACTAGCAGCATGGGCTTTTGAACCGGGTAAGGCGGTCCCCAGTTCACCTTTCTTGTCTCCGCCCTAGAAACCAGAAAGTTCCTCTTAAAGTCAGCAATATTTTCTTTGACCAACTTGGTCAACCACTCCAAGGACGCCATCTCCGCCACAGACGGCATCCCCGTAAACACCTCCGACACCTGGCCCCAGTCCTTCACAAGGGGCCTGGCCGCCCCCACGCTCACAAAGAAGAATTGGTTCTTCTAGTTCTTGAGTGAGTCGTAAATGCCCATGTTTATTTTCAGGCCAGGACGGGGGACGAGCGATATCCATTCACCTCCCTAGTTTATTTTGAAAATGCCCTTCACCATTGGCATCCTTAACCTTTTAGAATGTTTACGAACGAAAATACAAAGGGTGCAGATATACCGAACAGCGTTAGCATGGAGTTGAGCGATCGAGACTTGTAGGGCTTGCAGGACGGACAGTAAGTCTTCCGGTAGAGGAAGACGGAGGCCGCTCCTCAGGTGGGCCTCATATATGGTGATGTGCCCTGCCGGTAGAGAAAAGGCTCTGTCGTCCTTGCCTGGGACCCTCCATGCGATATCTTTCGGGATGTTAAACTCCACACATAGTGCTTTAACATCACTCTCTCTGAGGACTGAAGCGATGTCGGCGACGGAGGCCATGACTTGCAGGAAGGGCTAGGATTTTCGGAGAAGGAAAATCGGAGACGAAGAAGACGAAAGCATGGAGGCGTAGAAGAACTTCGGAACATGGAGGGAAACTTGAATGGCAAAATGCCTTAAACCCCGCAGAAAGGACGCCGTCAGTTCGGCCATGTGTTGCCTCCCTATTTGGCCCTTCAAAAGGCAGATCTTTGACGTATTAATGGCCAGGATATCCGCCCAACCAAAAGAAGACGTGTGTCTACTTTTGGCCTGCAAGCCAGCTGATGGCCACACGACCATCAGGGCTGGAAGAAAGCCTTCCGAAATTGACCAAAAATGGTCAACAGTTTTGGTCAATATTCTTTTCCAGAACTGACCAAAGATGGTCAATAGTTCTAGTTAATATTTTTTTTTGAAACTGACCAAAGACAGTCAACAGTTCTGGTCAACATTCTTCTTTGGATCTGAACAAAGACTATCAACAGTTTTGGTCAACATTTTTCTCCGAAACTGACCAAAGACGGTCAACAGTTTCGATCAAACTTTCCTCTCCGCCTTTCATAGAGTCCTCCGGGATCCTCAAGCGACGAAGGGCAGTGAGGGGAATCCCATCATGAAAATACCGGAGGCCAGAATTTTGGCCACCCGCATGGGGGGCTAGTGATGAGTCTACCGAAAATAAGCTAGCCAAAGGTCAAAGGAGGCCCAAAACGGCATGTAGGACGGTCAACTAAAAAACAGCCCAACAGGAGACGTAGGCCCAAATCCTAGAAGGCCCAACAGGGTCAGTGCTAATGTTGACCGTCCAGACCTCAGCAGACGGCCAACTCGCATACAGATGGTCAATTTGAGCGTTGACAAGATATATTGTAGCGGCAGGCCCAAAAAGGATATTTACGGGCCTGGCCCACTTGAGCTCACGATCCATCAGATAGCCAGCGACGGCTTTTCTAGCTTCTTCCACGATCTCAGCCGGCACCCAAAAAAGTACATTGTCAGAATCAACGCCCTTCCCGTAAGGAAGGCACCAAATTTTTCCAATCTCCTGCCAACTGAGACTCTCCAACGGTAAAATACATAAAATGAAGGTGAAAATTTTGAAAAGCCGCTGACCGCCGTGG
>JAOVVI020003715.1:7605-18638 GCA_028571085.2 Nepenthes alata | reverse complement strand
GATACTGAGAAAAACCTAAGTGTCCTAAGCGAGCTCTGAGGCTCTCTGCAACCAAAACTCTCAGAACCTCAAACAACATCTAAGGCAACCAACGAGCTCTCACGGCTGTTTTCTGCCTTCCCACCTTCCAGATTCAAGAAAGGCCTCGCGTTTCTCTTACATCTGGAAACATACTCTGTTTCTCTCTTACCCTCTTTTCAGTTTCATTCTTTTGGAGACTGCCTTACTGACTTGAGCGTCGGAGCATTTTCGGTGGGACAACTTTCCGTCGATAACGCTGACCTCTTGTTGTTTTAGTGGTGTGTAGGATTCGTACTCAGTGAACAAAGCCGGTTCAAACCATCCAGAATAATCCGAATCTGTTTGAAGTCGGATCCAGGTACGCATCAATTTTATATATTTAGATATTTTTTACATAATTATAAATCTTTTCTTCAAAAATCAACAATAGCCATGAACAAGTTCGAATCGGCTCAATTTTAATTATAAACAGATAATGTTGCATCTTTTGACAGGAATAAATGGGCCAAATTCAGATTATTGTATTTAAAGATTATAAATTTTTATTTAAATTATTTCACATTCGCTCCAAATCCAATCCAATCTAATTTTGACATCTGTAAACTATTAAGAGTCAACTACCCATCTCGAAATTGGAAAAGTGACAATTTTATAAAGATTGACAGAGGCGCCTTGGCCAAGCCTTGTAATGTTACGATCAAGACTCTATTTATTCATTTATTTATTGGTTGACCCAACAAAATATCTTAGATTGATTATGATATTTACTTATTGATGGGTCTTTTTATATAATTATTTATTGAATTATTAAAAATTACAATTTTATATTGATAATTTAAACTAATAAACGAGAAGTCGTATCCTCAGCAAACCATTCTATTATACTGTGTGTAATGTATATGTAACATAGCAATGAAAAATGCCAGCAAAAAGCAACCAGTTATTGCTGCTGCAGCATATAACAGAAGCTGCAAGCAATAACACAAACGATTTGAACAATACTCCCAATAATTCAAGCAAATATAGTTCCAGAATTATTTTCTGCCTGTATATATAACACATTAACCCTCTTCCCATTCTACATCGTCGCCGTCGTCGTCGCCGCCCCCGCCGCCGCCACCCTCTGCAGCAGCATCAGCTTCCACATTCAAGTCGTTCACCTTGTAATTCTGTCCTGTATTCCCTGTCATATGGTGACCCAGTAAGACAGCCATCGCATACAGCCCATCCAACAATAACAAAATAAAATAAAATAGAAATCAACAGAGAACAAAATGCATAAAGATTTACTCAGATTTAAATAGCTCGAACTATATATCATTTTGACAGTCAAAGTTTGATCCGGGTTAGATGTGCGTATTGTGCCATTTCCGGAAATACCAATCGTATACATCCCATGCAACTTTGTCAACGAAAAACCTTCGATTTAATCAAGCTCATTCAATGCCGACTCTATTCATTTGCATTTGTAATTTATAGTATAACTCCGAGTAAGAAAAAAAACACAGAAGAGCAGAAGAACCTGGGGGAGCAGCTTCTTCCCATTGATCATCATAGTCGTCATCGTCACCCACATCCTCTTCACGTTTAGTTTTAATGCCAACTTCACGATGAGAAGATTTGCCAGCAAAAACATCAGATGTATGTATGATTGATGAGTCCTGTTGCGTTTTCACAGCTTCTTCCTGTTCCCGCTGTCTCTGATAGAGAGCAGCATAATACGCCTTGAGATATTCATCCTACAATCGGTCCAAACGACTGTCAGTGAAATTTATACCATTCAAGAGAAGGCAAGCTTCCGACAGATTAAGGTATTGACGCTATACGGGGCATGAAGAACCTGTATATTCTTCCTCTGGTCATCTTTTCCAAAGCCCCTTTTCTTATCATCGGATAATCCAGCAGGTGATGTACCATCCTCAAACTTCGATTCCTGCTTCAGTTCCTGACGCTGATCCCTCATGTAGTTCATACGTTGAGTGACCATCCACGGAGGCAACACCTTCATTGGTTCATTTGCAGTATCAGATTTTGTATCCTCATCCTTTGCTTGTACACCAGAAAATGCAACTTCAACCTGCCAAAAGCCAGGCATTAATCTTTTTGGTAAACATCTCCAAACTTTCCCAACAAACATTTATGGTGGTCCAATTTCTCAAAAAGATGCGTCCCTCTTTGACTTCAGTAGGAATCAAGGAATTCTGATACCTTCTAAATCCCAATCCTAAAAAAAATGAGACACCCACTCAAAGGCTTAAATGCTAGTAATGTTCTAGCATTGAGTATCAATATAAAAGCAAAAATCAGTAATGTCAAAGTAAGAGCGGTGAAAGCCTAAGTAAACCACGTGCATAACAAAATGCTAGACCAATCTCAGAACTGACACAACTGATTTGCTTTAGGAAATGGAAAATAAGACAGAAGAAAGACACTGACTAGAACTCTGAAGATGCACAAAGAGAAACAGCTAACATGCGCCTAAAAGACCATTAATTCGCACTTAAAGCTGCTATTACATCAAAAGATGAGTCAAGTGCTTCTCAAGGATGGAAGAAGCTCGTGCTGTAAAAGCTCACTTAGGTCAGCTGCTGGTTGAACATACATGCACTGCTGAAATGCAGACAGGGGTTCATCCCAGTGCTCATATGGCTATAACTTCTGTAGAAATAAGAGACAAAGAGGTCTTATTGGGAAAAATAACTTGGGGATCCATCAATTGGCTGGTAAAGTTTCTCGGAACAAACTTCAAACACAACACGAAGTGTAGAAACATGGAATTCAGATACAACAGATGTAACTTTGCAGTTTGCTGAAGATGACAGAGCTCCTGTTGGTCTCAATTCCTCTTTCAAGGTATTGCTAGAGGGGAGGGTAAGCCTTTGTGATATAGACGCCACAAGTTCAAATAATACAACCAACCTCCCTACAAAATGGGAATAAGGTGGGTGTACATTTGACTCTTCCTAGATCTGGTGAACTGGAAACAGAATGCATGGTCAGCCAACAGTATGGTAAAAGTGAGGCAAGAATAGATCAAGGCATGGAGGACCTATGCAGCGGAGCAGGGAGGTAACAGATAAATAACATCCCTCAAACCATCACTTCCCAAAAACATTCAGTATGAATCACTTTTGTGAAGAGCTTTAAATGAGAAATGCTAAATTATGCCCGTTGCTATCCTGACTTGGTTAGCTTACCAAAGCTTAGTCAATGAAATACTACCAACCACCTACCCGAAGAAGAAGAAGAAAATTTACCTTTGTCTCCCCAAGAAAAGGCATTGGAGTTCCACCAAGCCCTTGAGAAGATTTAGAGGCATCGTCAGTGCCTGAATCACCAATTGCTCCACGACTGGCAGCGCATGCTCTAGCTTCCCATGCCTGCAGACTTCCAAATTCAGGAATGGGCAAGTCTTTTACTCTATTCAGCTGTTCCACTAATGGCTTAAGCTGAACCTGTAATCACTAGATCTTGTCACCTCAAAGACAAGTAGAAATATTGCAACAATAACTAATAGATACACTGGAACCATTCTAGGGCTATAATAATCAAACAATCGGAATGATAGTACTGTAGGAGTAAGAATCTATGCAGTCAATCCTTTTTTCAGAGAAAGAAATTGACATGAAAGTTTGTGAACAACTGAACACTGTTAAGTACAAGGATAGAATAAAAGAGAGTAAATGATTTGAAGAACTTGCAAAGTGGCACTCTAGATACTCGACACTTTGACACAGTCGATGGTAAACAGAAGGACAATTTTCATACCACCTATGGCATATGATTGAGAATATTGGGATTACATAAACAACATAAACTGTTTGGGATCACATAAACATCATACACCCAGAATAACTGTAGTTGATTTTGGGAAGTAAAGATCAATATTTGGGGTAAATAATGCATGCCATTTATAGGGCCTGTTTGCTTTTGAAGTAAGTTTTCGAAAAAGCTACACATTGGATTTTCTCCTAAAAGCTTTCTAAAAATCTCATAAGGTTCTGTAGAAATTATGCTCCATATTCTTAATAAGTTTCAACTCATAATTTATTCAACACCACCCCAAAAGATAAAAATTATTGCTTTTCTCCAAAAGAACTTTTCAAAGTAAAAACCGAAAATTCCCTAAATAGGGTGAACCTTTGCACAACAAAGTTGCTCCATTATAACCTTGAGAACATGTTCAAACAACTGAAATAGACTATGCATTATAAAGGTAAAATTTTGTACACTTAGTAATCCTAAGAATCCATAAGGGAAGCCTGATACATTGGGTCCCTTGCCAGCAGAGGGGGCTGCAACATGCAACACTTACAATGCAGCTCCTAACCGTTGGATCATCTGCGATCCAACGACTAATATTTAATATATTAAAATGATATAGCATATAAGTATTTTTATTAAATTTTTTTAAAAAATGTTGGAATATCTAAATACTAGTATGATAAAAAAACAAAAAATATACTATTTTAATATTTTTCAAATATTTTTTTAATATTGATTTTTACCTGTTGGATTGAGATCCAACAAGTAAAAAGAAGTCATAGGGGCTGTGGCATCCAACTGTGTCGCAGCCCCCTTTTATCTGGATCCCCCACTATACTACATGTTATTAAGAAATGAACACCATCATTTTAAGCTAGATGCATCACTTAATAAAAGATAAGACAAGGGAATGTGGTTTAAGATCCTCAAAGAACTCAAGATATTGGCCACATAGTAGCAAGGAGAAAGAATGATCAACTTGTGGAGGAAATAGGCGGGGGAAACTAGAGTTAGGAAGACTCTGAGATAGGTACCAAATGAATTTAGATGTGCAACATGTGGCTTTATTGATCTTGGTGTAACATAAAGCAAGTTTGCCATCTAAACTTTGCGAATAAATCAGAGACAACTCAAGCCCAACACACTGAAAACAAGCATCTTTGTAGTTCTTTTCACACCTCCATCTTTTGAAGCATGTCTTTCAGCTTTTCACGGCGACGTTTCCTAGCATTGTCATCACCATCTCCCAATTCCTGAGCAGCTAACTTGTCGCTCTCTGCCACAAGTTCCCCATTACAACTTTCACAATGAAAATATTCATCCTCCATCGAAACCAGCCTTGCTGCATCCAGAGCATTGTATCTGGACATAACATATAAGAAAGCTGCAGTGATCATCAAATATTAAAACTTCAAACTACAGAAAGTTGTGAGCAAAACCTTTTGCCACAGTTGGGACATATATACTCCTGAATTGTGTTCTTGCTTTCCAATTCGTCTTTTAATTTTTTCTTCATACGATGCATGCGATACCTAACAACATCATATATCTGCAAGGCATTTCTTCATTAGCCCAATCTGCAACAGCATGAGCTAACAGGAAAACAAGAAAACAAAATTTAGACGTCTGTATCTTTCTCTATCCCCCATACCCATAAACCATTCAGCCAATCCAACCACACCCCATCTCCAGACAATAATTGAATACTGGAAAATAGAGTTTTCTATGGAATATAGAAAGATTATATTATGCCAAAAAATACAGAGAAAGGAAAGGAAAGAGGGGGGGGGGGGGGAAGGAAGAGATGGCAAGATATTAGGAAGAACATGACAAATTGAAATTCATTGCAAAAAAATTAGACGATTAAGGAATCAAAAGAGATTGTAACATTATGTACCAATAAGCAACCTGTGCATAATCCAGACAACAATACGAGTGAGTATGCATCTTAATCTTTTCTTCCCCATCTCTAACTGGATGCTGAACATCAGCTATTGCCGCTACTGCTGCATTATGAATTTTTGCACCTTTGGCAGTCTACAAGAAAATTAGTGTAAATCTACGAAAAAAAATAAATGAACGATGGTTTTCTAGCATCAAGAGAACTACTAATCTGCATTCAGAAAAATTAAATGAAGGTACAAGTTTTAATCAATGTGTATGTACAACAAATGCTTGAAAATATCATAAGCAATATTCCATTAATTGCAGAAACAGGAAAACCACAGCAACCAGCTACATTCCCAGACAAAAGGATAACTATAAATTTATAAAAATACAGAGATTACTGCTACAGTTTATCATGTAAAGTAAACACAATACATAAGTAACAAGTATAAAAAAAAAAAAATCTTCATTCAAATATGTTCCTACAAAAGCTAAAACTGGTCCAGTGTCTCATGCTAGACCTAGCAAAAAAATGTACACTTCGATCTCACTCAAATTATGTCTAGAACTGTTTCCCAAAGAGTGGATTTCTACAAGGAACAATTGAATAGGTCTTCCTAACCATCTATATCTTCAATCTTTATTTGCTTTTTTGAGATTAAGCGTTTCAGTTCAAGTTGATATTGAACATCACCTGTGAGGATAAACTTCTCTTGCTATTGTTAATGAAGTAATCAGCATTATAAACATTCTTTTCAGAGATTGACAAACCTTACATGTGCTTATTTGGGGAAAAAATATGCTTCTGTTTCACTTGTGAAACTCAATGTCTCATCCTTTAAAATTAATTAATGGATTCTGCACTGATTCACTCTCTAAATTTACACTGCTATTTTGCCCATTCTATTGACAATTTCATCTAAACCCATGCAATTTTATCTTACATCAAATATCTGAGGTGTCCCCTGCCATCCAACATTCCAAAATCTGACTTAGAAATCAAAGCTGAAAAAATTTAAAAAAATGCTGCAGACTTAGAATGTTAAGGAATATCAAGTTGCTTCAAATTTAAAGGAAAATTTGCAGCCGCTCAATTTACCAGTAAAAACCAAAAGTATTGCCCTGTGGGCAAGCACATGCACAAAGTTGCACGTCTTCTGATGCAATCAGCATCACAGTCCAAACAGTATGATAAATGGCTTCACACGCCTCTATGCCGTGGCATCAAAAGAAAAATCATTAGTAACAGCAGCATTTTAAAGACAAAGAACATGGATGCTGATTGCCATGCCACATACAATTCAAACAATATATTACATGCTCGAAAATGTTTCCATGCCATTGCAATGAATTACAACATATTTTATGAATAAGCTGATTATAATGTTCTGCAGTTTTCTCAGGAACAAATAAATTTGAAAGGCTATTATCACAGTAATTTGATTGTTTATTTTTCAATATTCACAGATCCCCCCCCTCCCCCAACCCCCAAAAAAAAAAATTTTACCGGCTAAAGCTGCCTTTTGTGTTCACTTCCTCTAGGAATCATATACCTACTACTGCATGCTAGGTCATATTAAGTGGCATGGAATTCATTTCATCACAAAATGGACGACACACTACACTTCCTATTGTCTCTTCCGTACGTGTCAGACACCGATACTCTCCAATCACTCTACGAATATCTATTGTATAACTCTGACATGTTTAGGAGAATGGGGACACAATTGGACATGTTTAAGGAATCTTAGGGATGCGTTTGGGCTATTTTTAAAGTTTTAAATAGAAAAAAATAGACATTAACAAAATAAAAGTATTGGTCAACTTAGTAATTAGCTAAAAATTCAAAATATAAGGCTGAAATGAGAGAAATGAATGTTGTTAGCTTCCATTCATAATAAATCCAAATAGAGAAAAGGGATTCACGATGAGCCAAACTCACAGCAATACTGGTTGTTCTGGAATAGAATACAGTGAAGGCTAATGATAGAAATTCAGTACGTGCCTAGCTCTGTATTTCTTCTCTTATAACAATTTATCCCCCATCTAGGCAGAGCCCTAGCTCTTATTTTCGTTCCCTTCCTTTTTCTTTTTCTATTTTGTTGTAGACGTGCATACAAGCTCTATAGACGTTGAATAGTTGCTATTCTGTTTATGCCTCAACTATAACACTGAAACTGTAATTTGAATACTTTCCTGAGTCTGCTTATTTTATTCCCTAGTTTTCCTTTCTCTAACCAGCAAAGGGGCTTTAAGCCCCATCTTATGCCCCAACTTTCATTGTTAAATCATAACTAGTCATTTGGTTGATTAGTGTTCTTTTTCTATTTTATAATGCTATGAACAATAACATATCCCACTGTGTTTTTGTCCGCATCTCTATTTTTGCTGCTACAAATAACTAGTTTTTTCCCCAGAATGCCCCTACCTCTGTTTTCTTTGATAAATTTTCTTTCTCTAAGAGTTTTTGCATATAACTAAATATCATCGAGCAATTAGACCGTGCAAGGAGTATTGATTGATAATTTTGTGTAAAACACTTTTGTTTGATTCATTATTTCCTGTACCCAAAAAATAATTCTGAATTTTACTAAAAGTGTTCACAGCGAGTCATGTCCTAATTTTTAGAAAAATAGTGTCCTCATTTGTGTCGTCACCTCTCTGGCCACTGTCCATGCTTCTTATGGTTTTCCTCAATAACTCCAAATTAACCTCCTTGCACCCAACAACAGAAGCAACAATTCCAACCTAACGATGTTTACTTTCTCATTACCCACTAAGCACTTCAATCAAATTTAATCTCTTATCCATGCACTGAATCTTTGGCCATAGTTGGGCCTGAATTCTTATTTCTACGTGGCAATCAAATTTTAAATTCCTATTCGGCCCATCTTTGAACTCCTCATAAGACACACAACTCTATCACAATTACCTGCAGAATTACTCTCTCTATCAAGCATCCAGTTATCCAACTTCACAAAAACCTTAATCATATTCCCCCCTACCTCCGAACATGCATCCTATTGAAACTCACCAGAAAAGCAGTCCCTCGGGCAGAAAGCCCTCATCACCAACGAACAATCTCTACCTCTGTCTCATGATGACAAAATTAAACCACTAACACACTGTGATGGCAGCACATGGACAGTTAATTCCACGCAGCAGTGCCAGGAACATTGCTGGTGCGAGTGGGACTCCTGTACAAACAGGAAGTCAAATAGCACACTGCATGACACAAGGTTCGACTAGTGGGTAGTACTATCATGTTAGAATAAGAAATTAGCGGGAGAAAAAGTATTTCTCCAAGACCATCCAGTGTGGAACCCGACCCCTACCCCTACCCCCCCTAAATGGGGGAGAAAACAAAAAAGGTAATGAACAATGAAGAGATAATCCTCACATAAAAAAGAAGGCCCCGGTCACTTCTCGATTATACACCAAAGAATACATCCTTCATACATTAAATAAAAAAACCATGTTAACATCGATCAAGAACAAATAGCTCACCTCTCTCCTATGATCTCGCATGACTAGCTTTTCTTCTTCAAAGAAACGCAAGGTTCGGCGCAATTGCTTTGAGTGAAGTTTTAAATCCTTTGCTAAATCTTCTTCTCTGACCCACGCTCGTCTAGATTAAAGTACATTCACATCAGAAATCGAAAATCAAAAGATAACGTTCAGTATTTTTTAAGTAACAAAACAAAAATCATTCACCACTCTTCTTCCTATATTAGCTTGTACAATCAACACAAACAAACATCATCCCCATCAACATGTAGAAACACAATTTCGATTGCATCCATTTTAGCAAGAGAACCATAAGCATACCACTGGTCAAAACTAACTAGTACAAACTTAAAGTGACTAAGATTACTGATGGGACAAGAGGAAATAGAGAGTCAGGATAGAACAATTTTAGCCTCACCTACAAATAGAGTAGGTTAAATGGTAAACCTCACCTAAAATTCACAACCCTTTTCATCTCATAAATTTTATCCATGATAGCTATTTCTAACACCATCCAAAAAATAAATCAATTTGAGTCAAGTAAAACAAAACACAAATGAAATTCAAACTCCCAATGGTGTGTTTGAACCAATAGGAGGGTAGGCCAAGACAAAACAGAACAAAATCTAATGGTATTATTTGACGCACAGAAGATGGACTCCTACACAAAACCACGAGCCCAAAACTAAAAACACATACTTGAACTTGAAAGTGGTATGACTTGATAGATTATTTTATTTAAAAGCAAGAGATCTAAAGGAGCCAATTCATCGCAATAAGAATCCTGAACTTCATTACCATACAAATGTAAAAATCAGTAGGATTAACACAACAAAGCGAGCACACCAAACAACACTTTAGATACTTGAGAGAGTGATAGACTAACACCGGCATCATGCCACTTTATCATAAAATTGAAGCTCCACAAAGTAATACCTAGTGAGAGCATCAAGGACAACAACAGCAATTCCCCGGTTATCACTCCGGCCTGTCTTTGGCTGATTCTCCCCTTTTGTAGTGATATCATCATAAAAGGCCCGTGCTGAGAGCTTCACCAACCTGGTGCAATATTCCAGCAAGAAAGAAATGACAGACATGGAAAAATGGTAATCATCAGGGTAAAAACTCGGAATTCTTAATTTAATGAATTCCAATATGATGGTAATTGATTGAGCGATACAGATTGAGACATCACCTGTTAAAAGGTTCAATGCTCATATTTGTTGTTGATCAATCCGTTAGATGGCCCAAAAAGTGTGTAATGCACTAGGGTAATTGCAGTTGCTAGATCTGGTGGCAACTTGTCATGACCCTATGCAAAGCAAATTACAGTGAGTTATACGAAGTATTGTGATTTATGGTTATTTAAGCGAATGATTAGTTATCAGGTTGTAAGATGAAATTTCGCATTCATCCTCATACTTAAACCGTGACCTCCGCTCTCGGCATTGCAGGGGAAAAACCTAGGGACATCAAATTATCCCATGGCATCCACTTTTTTTCCCACTTTGTAAAGCTCAAAGTACCAGCTAGACACTTCAGTTAAGGCATACTGGATATGGTGTGAAAAAAATCAGTTTCCCCTTGCTCAATTTTCATACCAACTCGGTACTCCTCTTCTGCTTTGTCTCCTCCTCCTCCTAAACCCCTGCCCCTTCCTCAACTTAACCTATGTATGCTTCTTGCTCCTTTCTAGTATCTCCAATCATATCCATCACCGAATTTCACAAAATTTCACCAGTGTTGAACCCCAAAGATTGCCAAATCCCAAAAAGATTGGAAAGCCGACCAACATAAACACAACATGTTCAACCTCAAGGAACAGAGAAAACCTGCTCAGAAGGGACGGAGAT
>JAOVVI020003714.1:428-18643 GCA_028571085.2 Nepenthes alata | reverse complement strand
TTTACCTTATAACTTTATTATGAGTTCACATTAATGGTACCTAAAATTATATAATTATTGTCTTACATGATGGTAGCCAGCTAGGAGTTAGAGTTGATATTTCCTTAAATCCGGATTATTGTACGGATTATAGAACCGCTTGATCTTTCCTGAGGTCAAGTTGAAGTGTGTCCAATCTCTATTATATTGAATTTAAATTTTATACATCATAACTAATAAATAAGGTGTTAGAGAATTATAAAAATTTATTCCTCAATATATCATTCGACGCTTAAATTAAAAATCTTTTTTAGATAGATAGAAAGATAAGAAGAATAAATAAATGATGTGTTGACGTATGTAACAGGGGATTGAGTATTTGGGTGCGCTCGATTGATGGATAATTTTGAGATGAAGGATTCGACTCTAAGAAGTGCGCTCAGTTGCGGAGTAGCTGAGAGATGAAAAATTAGACTCAAGTGGGTTTGCCCAATTGAATGCGGCTTGGAGGTAGAAGATTGAGTTCCGATGAGTGCATCCAACTGAGAGACAGTTTAGAGGTGAATAATTAAGTTTTGATGTGTACGCCCGACTATGAGGTGTTTTAGACGTGGAAAGAGTTCTATAGTTATCTAATAGTGGCCAGTTAGTGAATACACTTGAAAGCGGTGGCGAACCGAAGTAGGAGAAGATTTCTGGGTGCTAATGATGAAGAGATGGGTACTCATCGCCCTCTTCTTAAGTTACAAACGAAGAAGCTCTCTGTGCTACGCTTTATTAGTCACCTTCACTGATCTTGTAGCACAAAGATTGGAGCCAATGGGAGGCCTACACAACCATCGGTTGAAGTAAGAGAATGAGACCACACGGGAGATGTAAAGGGAGTGCGCATACCTTTTAATTTTTTTCTCTGTACGCTCCTTTTCCCTCATTCTTCTATTTTCCTTCTTTGTTTCTACTTCATTATAGATCTCTCTTGCCTGGTAGGGATGAGGAAATATTTATAGTGTTGGAGTCAGGTTAACCTTCTTTAAACATCATGGTTGGTGATAGCTGCCGGCGCGAATTCGCTGAGTTATCTCGATGATCATGGGTGCTTACTACAATAATCATGGCTGTCTACGAGCATTATTTCCTTCGTTAGGGTTATCGTGGGGATCACCACATGGTGAATGCCATTTTGGGGACGATTCATTGAATTGTAACTATTGTTCTGGGGGGCGCAATCTTGGGTAGAATATTTGTTGAGCTGCTTCTATAATTTTTGCAAATACCGCCCAAGTGTTAGCAGGATAGTGCATCGTTTGTCGGCTGATGAGTTGGAGGAGTGTTTTGCGTCGTGATTGGCTGCTGGTGATGTAGCAAATTGGTGATAACTGTCTACTAATACTTCTTCCCTAGTCACTAGGAATTATTTTCACTGATTAATTATTTTTACCATTATTATACAACTTTTAATCACACTATTCTTATCATAATTCATCATTTTTATCGATAAAAAAATACAACTCCTTATTCATTAATATTGTGTGGATTATAGGGTTTTATTTCTTTAAAAAATAAATGAAATTATTCTTAAGATATAAGTCATTTACTTTTAAATAAATAGCTACATTTAATTAAATTTTAAAAAATAAAAAATTAATTATTAAATAATTATTATTAACTTAAATAAATGACTCAGACCTAAGAAATCATCCCCTCATTCCAATAAGATCCTACTTACTTTAAAAGTTCATCTTTTCTAATACTAACTTCACGTTTAGTTGGAGGGAACAAGGTAGGAATAGAATTTTTATTTCATAGGAATTGATATTTTTCTGTTTAATTATAAATTTAACCGAAAATAAATATTATATGAGAATTGTTATTCTCACATATTATTATTATTATTATTATTATCATCACTATTCCCATCTTATTCATTATACTAATCTATAAATTAAATAATGATATATTAATTTTTACTTTATGTATTTTAACAATTAAATATGAGAATAATAATTTTAACTCTATTCTCATCTTATTTTATTTTCTAAAATAAATATTCTATTCTCATCTTATTCTATTCTAATAATCAAATATGTCATAAAAAAATAAAATTAAGACTAGACTACAGTTTTGCTTACTTAGTAAATTGTATATCTATATTTATTTATTTAATAACTAGAGATAAATAGATAAATAAATAAATAAATAAATAATATACATATATTAAAAGATGCTTAAAATGGAATTAGGTAAAAGATTTCAAAGTGGGGAGAAATACTTGCGCCAAAGTGATCCAAAAAAGTCCAGATTTGTCTTCCAATATATATATATATATATATATATTGGTAAGTGTACCAGGAAATGATTTGTCTCCCAATGTAATAAATAAATAAATAAATAAATAAATTGATTTTTTTAATTTACACTTAATTTAAATCATCCCCGGTGCAATGTTGCCATCAAGTTTGCCAGAGCAGCGAATTTGCGCGGCCCAATCCACCATTCACAATATTTTAATTAGACTAATCTAACTTTATTTTTATTATTAAAATTGAAATATTATTCATTTAAATTGATACATTTTAATTAATGGTGTTGAAGGCAAAGTATGAAAAAAATATTTTTAAATCCTAATTTTAAAAAATAAAATTTAAAATAAAATTAACACCTTAAAATTAGATTAAGGTTATTATATATATAGGATAAATTATTTCATTAAAAATATTTTTAATATGTATTTATTTATTTTTTGATTTTATTGATATATATATATATAACTCATATCAAAAAATATAACCTCCTTCATGAATCAAAGCAAACTGTATACTAATTACCCCAACCTTAATAAAATTTAATTTTTTTAAGATACATTTGATACTCTAAATAGCCACTTTGATGTAGGGTTCAGGGGGCGTCCAGTGCTCAATGTGGACCATCGGATTCTCATTATCCAATTCTTACAATTTATTAAGAAAATCTCATCCATCAATTTCCTCTAATTCTTTTCATTTATCTTAGTTTCTTCTTCTTCCATGTACGAGTCAATCAAACTTGAATTATTTTTCATTGTTTTGTCTTTGCCATTATTGCCAATCGGCTTCTCCACTAAGTGAGACCAAGTATTTTAGCATAAAACCAAAAGGAATAAATGCAAGTTACCATCGCCCATTTATTTTGTGTGTTTGTACATGCAAGTGCATGTTGGTAGCCAAGTGTTTACACGTTGGGTATTATGTATCATATCTCGTTCACATACTAAAGTCAAGAAATGTAGTCATAATATGTAATTTGATTCGATTTAATTATTTTTTATTCATAATTAACTGAACAGTTATGTATGCTATTAAAAAATACTTAATATTTATATGAGCAGATGTCATTTTTAATATATATATATCTATAGAAAAAATGTATGAAAATATTCATGCAGGCCAGTCCAAAAACATACAATTAAGTTTATATCTACGAGTTTAATTTATGTTATTGTGTATCTGAACTTCAAATTTGATTTAGCACGAATACTAAAAGACGAATTTAATGATATTACAGTGATATAAATAGTCAAAATATCTCTTGCTGTATGAGTAAGAATTGGTTATTATGATATATTAACTTTCAATTGACTCAGAATGTCAAAGAAAATACTTCTTTATAGTGGGCAATCTTTAGATATATATCAAGCACAGAAGTTGTATTCATAGGTTTTTTTACAACCTTTATGCTCTCGTAATCATCCAAATAGTCTTCCTCCCCATCCGAAGCCTCATGGTCTACGGTTGGTGTCTCATTTTCATCCATAAATGGCATGCAACTCTCACTAGAACATCCATAAATATATAAATATTCTTGATTTAGCCTCTCAATAATGGCCTCTACACTAATGGACATCTCAAAACCCTCTTTTACGTCAAGTACTTTCTTCAACAAAAATCTAACCCTTTTAGTTTGAACCAAGAATCTAGTACTACGGCCGCAAATAAGAATTGATTAATCTTCACCAAGTCACCCCAATATTTGTTACATTTGGCTTTTAACCGTTGTGACATATCTTCTAGCAATATATTTGTTGCATACCAGAAATTCGGATTGTCCTACGGATCAGGGGCCGCAAATTGGATCTCATTGTTGGTCAATCTGACGCGGATCCGTCTCCATAGTCTTGAATCTGAGTCCTGTACAATACAACTGAAAACTAACGGTCAGAGGTTGGCGGGAATTGTTCCCACCGTAAACCCTCCGACGCTCAAGTCAGAAGTCTTTCCAACAATATAGAAAGATCAATGGAGGATTGGTGGGTGGTGTGTTTTGTGACGTTTAACCGGTGAATGGTTTTAAATGTTTGCCTCATGAGGGATATTATATGAAGGGAATCTTTTGGAGGGAGATGATGATCGATTCTTTTATGGGCTCTATGCCCGTTGTTCTGACCACCAAGGGATGATGGAGGGTTGGCCTCATTCCATGATCAAGGGCTGGCCTCCCCTTCCTTGCGGTTTTCTTCCATTCTCTCTGGAGGTTTTCGGCTGTTTTTTCTGTTTAGGATGAAGTGTTTATATAGACGGAGGTTGTTATTTTTCTCCATAGTAACCACCGGCCAAAAACTACCCGTGTAACCATCTTGATAAGACAAAATGGTTTGTGCAGTTGTTTCCTGGCTCGGTTATACTGTACCCATCAGCAGGAGATAAGTTAAAGCGATCGGCTGGACTTCGAGGACTTAAGAGTAGAGCATGGATGTTATAATTGAAGTGTAAATAGTTTAGTTAGTTTATTATTGTATATGATGTTGTAGTATGTTTGTATTATAATGAATGTATCGTTTAGCTTCCGCAGATGATTTTATGGTTTTAGTTTGCTTCCGCAATATTTACTTTGTGATCTTGAATTTTGTTATGGTCCTAAATAATATCTCTATTTAGATCCAATATAGTAGTAGAGATACTGTGTTGGAGCCATGGATAATATGATATTTGTGGATCCTGTGTATGTCATGGTTGTGGTGAAAATTTAAAGTCTGGTCGTTATATGTCTTACACAAGTTTATTTATACATGTTGTATTTATGATTTTGGCCCATAATTAGGGAAAACTCTGTCCAATTTTCTATAGAATTTCACGATTATTTAATTATGGGCATTAGTTAGGTGTATTTATTGGTGGAGATTATTAGAAAAAATAGCCTATTTCGTCACAGTCCTGCCAAGCTATTGTAACTTTGCAAGCTATCTAATCCTAATGCAATTCCTCTAAATCCTCAGCATAAGCAAGAGAAGAGATACAAGAAATATGTTTGCGTAAAAGTAGTGGACTACCAACCTTAAAAGAACTGCAGCCTCCAAGCCCGAGATATAACCTCAAAGGCTGGGGACTAGTAACTGGTTGCAATAAAGTGGACCCACGATGGTTAACCCAAATAGAAAAAAATAAACAATCTAGACCAGAGAGAATTAAGGATCCGGATAGATGAATAAATAATTTCTAATCCTAGAATAAGTCAATCAGATGTGCCTAAGGGCTAGATCATGTGAATGCTAAATTCCCCACATGCTATTAAAGCTGCATGCAAAATACCACCTAGAGTTTGAACTACGTTACCCATTGGCATTGCCCACTATTTAGGAGTAGAACCCTTCTGGCTAAGCATAGCCTATAAAATGGGGGAAGGACTCATATGAGAGGGAAAGGAGTTAGAGCCTAACAGAGAAGAACAAGAGAGAAGTTAGGCGGATGTCTAGTCGCACTGGCCATCACCTCCCAGCGTTAAAGCTACTAGATGTTGTTGCCCCTACCACCAAGTGGCACCAACCGACCACTTGAATTTGAACTAGGCCTATTGCCACGGATGTCACCTACCTAGGCTGGCCGTGCTTGCACTTTCATCCATATACCTAGACTGTGACCATATTTGTGCCAAGCTTGAAATCGCCATTGCCTACTCCCTGCATGGGCTGTGCCAATACTTACATCACGCCACATCCCAAATTCCAATCCTATAATTAACTCTTAATCAAACATTATTAATTTAATCAAATTATCCTCTAATTAATTTTTGGATGTAAACTTCACGTTGATAGATTGATCGACCATAATAAAATTAACACAAAATCATACACATGATCCAAAACACGTGCCACATATCATGTGGCTCTGACACCAACCTAACGGTACTATCGAACCTTACGTAAGAAGATATACTCGTCCAATACAAATATCATAGTATACAAACTGTGGAATTAAATCATAACCATAATCTAACAACCAACAATCAATCATCGGACAACCCAAAATAAATACAAATCCATAACAACATTAATCAATAACCTGCTATTCGACATTCAATAATTTATCATTTTAGACATCTCAAAAACTGCCCTGAAAATCAATACAACATACTAGACATTCTCAAGTTATCTGAAACTGAATTATAACAATCCGTATAACATAACATCATTTGAAACTGAAATTTGAGCTAAAAATACAATATTAACCCTATTAACTATTGTCTGGAAACATAGAACAATATTATACACCCATAAAATTCTAAACTAAACTCTTCTCATCATCTCAATCCTTTAATCTTGTTCATCTAGTAAGAATTCATGCATTTTATCTGAGGGGTTAATAAAAATAGTAAAGTGTGAGCAAACAACTCAATAATGCATATAATATATCAATAATTATATATACTTTGCATTAAAAAAACATATCAGAAGGACTAAAGATCATGATCGGATGTAATGGCGTGGAATTTTCATAAGACTTATGCTGTAAATTTAAGTTATGCATTTTTTGATTTCTTATCATGTTCTATGTCAATTTAAATCATCAAATCTACTCAATTTTGATTTTTTCAAGAACAAGGTCCACTAGACTTTATCGACTAAAGGAGCAGACAATCGAAACTCGGATTGTATATACTCTCGTACAATCAAAAGCCATACGTTACTATTCAATACCCGTAGATGGGCCATCTATATATCACCTTATAGATGGGTTCGAACGTCATTTCTCACCTATGGATGATAGACTTCAATATAGATATATTACTATAATATACTAAGGCATGTCGTAATGTACTCCCCACTAAATAATAACCATAGTCCAATATAAATTCTGAGCAAACTTCTACACTTTTATTCCTAATTTATAATTTTCTCACTCCTAGAGTAAATACTCATAATTTATATCATAATTACAAAGTTTTCTTCCATAATTCCGTAAATTCATATTTATACTTTTGTAAAAATTTAGCCATCTTAAAATTGAAAGCATGAGATGTTAATTTGTAGTTAAAATGCAGAAATTTTAACAAGATGCATAATTCAACAGATATATTAAAAATTCAGACCATACAGGTTAAACTATGTACATTATCCAGCTCATACAAGATATATATTTGATAGTTCAAAGTATGTAGAAGTTCCTATACAAATTTAAGGCATGCATGGGTCAAAATTTAGTTAAATGACAACAAAATCAGCAACATGCGGGATTTCAAATTGTGAACATACATGTAGAATAAATGGATGAAAATTCAGCATGTACAAAAAATTTTAATTGCATTTTTGGAACATGTAGGGGCTCGTTTAACATGTTGGCACTTGTATAAATGAAATTCAGACATGGTGAAACATCATACATCAAATTCACTGCATGCATTGAAGTATAGTACAAAATTTAACTGGGTAATACCATGTACTTCAGGGTAAACATGAATTTCTTATTTTTTTTCAACAAATTAAAAAATAATACACATACATATTAAGTAATATCATTATAACTTTAAAAATCCGAATACATATGAATAATGGTGTAATCTTCTGAATATTTTTATCCAATTTAATTGAGATTTTTTATTATTTTAGGTAATTTGGATGTGACAAAAATTATACAAAAATTATAAAATTTTAAAGGATCTTTTGATTAATTGAGCTGGCACCAGAAGTGCACACGTGCCGTTGGTCGAGTATTGATTTGAGTTTTAGAATAAAAGAAAAGGAATATGCATATAATAATAATAATAATAATAATAATAATAACAAAATAAAAAAGAAGAAGAAGAAGAAGAAGAAGAAGAAGAAGGACGTAGAAGGGTTTTCAGGAGGAAGAAGCGGGTAAAGAAGAGGAGAGACAGAGGGCCAAAGGAGTAGAGAGAGAAGGAGAAAATTGAGGCCCCCGAGTCTAATTCTGATTTCGTGTTAGTTAGAGAAGTGATAGATCGGGTCGAGCCAAGTGCACCCATACCCATTTCATTCTCTCTTTTTAATTTTTGTTCGATCTCTATTGGTTATTATTGTCCTGTTACCTGACCCATGCACATATTTTGTGAAACTCACAACTTCGGCATGGAAATTTATTAATTTGTTGTCTGATTCATCATTTTCGCACAGTTTTGTGCATCCCGATACCCTAACTCACGCCTGGACCTCTTTTAACCGATTGTTTTGAGTTTTATACATGATTTGATTTTAAATAATGAAAACTGATATCTTAAATATGGTTATTTACCAATTGGGTGTTCGATTTTTCATATTTTGTTCGATTTTGTACATACGTGACCCTAAACCCACGCCTGGCATTGTTCACCCGAGTTATTTGGGGACTTTTGCATAATTCCATTTTGTTTAATTTGTATTTAATAATATGTAATTATATATACTTAATTGTATATTTCAAAGATTACGTTATGTGCATTTGTGAAGGAAATTTATGATTTGAAAGTTCTAAAGTCATATTTGGCTCATGGTGCTAAGAATTTTTATTTTTTTATACTTTATGATATTCATGCATATAATTTAAGTCATGTCAAGACTTAAACTCACAGTAAATATAAAAATTATATAAGTATACGAAGGGAATGCCATAATTTGATATGTATGATCCGTTCTCCCGAAGTAAGAATTTTGTGAAAGAAGTTTGATGGACTTTTCCTTAAAGAATAAGAAATGATGAAACCTAGACCATAAATTTATATTTCAGATGGTAGTATTCCCTGACATACCATTGATATTACAGTAAAAATTTAAAGATTATCCTGACCATGTTTTGTAGCGGGTGATATCTTTTGGCTTGCCATAATATACTATAATGAAAGAGCATTGTCTACTAAGGGCCGCGTGCCACTAAGGCCTCGTCTACAGGGATTATATATAGATGGCCCGCCTCTAGGCCTTAAATAGGAGAAGACTGCTTTAGATTGTGTAGAAATAAACACAATCCAGATTTTGATCTACCGTTCTTTTAGCCAGTAAGGCCTACTGGTCCTGATCTATAAAAATAAAAAAATTTATACATGTTTTTGGAACCTTAAGAGAAGAAAGATAAAATATGAAAAGTTATTTGTATTCTAAAAATATATTTATTTATGTTTCATGTTATGCATCATATATCATGCTCCCATTTCCTTCCCTGTTCCATTTTGAATATATTATACATTATCGTTGATTATATTACACTTATTGAGTATTTGGCTCACCATTACTATTTTTTCTTCCTTTAAATGAGCACAAACTTTTGCCTGATGAGATAGAGTAGAGTTTAGGAGTTGGCTAGGCTACAGATCTTATAGGAAGAGTTTTATGGACTTAGTTTAGTAGTTTTGCACCTTTCTCATAGAGTATTTTGTATATTTTGAGATGGAATTATATACCGATATATTTATGTGATGATGATGTATATTGCAGTGTAGTTTCTGCTATTTTGATGGATTTATATGCTTCCGCAGGATATTATGAATTGTATTGGTGCCTAGTGAAATCTTATCTGAACTGACAACATGACAGAGTCATGATGTCGATGCCACACGTTACTTGTGGCTCTTTTTGGATCCTATGTTAAGTGGTGTTGTAGTTGTATATTTATTGTATAAGGTTAATGTATAGATTTTGTATCAGTTTGATGATCATTTTTCTGCTGGGATTCTGTCGAATTTTGATTAGAAATGAGGTTTATCATAGTTGGTATTAGAAAAAAAGATGCCTTATGTTTGATCTAAATTGTATGCGAAAGATTAGTTAGAGTAATGTAGATTGAATAAGTAGATGAAGATGTGGGATAATTATGTTAGACCAGATAGTTCTAGTTGCCCTAATTTGTATAACTTAGGCTAAAACTAAGTTAAAAATTAATGGATAAATTTGGTTGTCTAGCTTACATTATCCTAGTTAGTGTCCGAGTTATGAACTAACCCATGTTGTTCTTATTTCAGAAAGGATATCTGTAGCAGATCATGTCGCCAAGATGGAGGTCTACGTGTGACAGAGAGGCCGAGTATCTAAACCTATTGAGTGGGATGATGAGACTTGAAAGTCTTGGAAGGTCTACGTTGGGGGAGAACCAGGAAAAGGGATGTTGAAGAAGGAGGCCTTGAAGATTAACTTAGGTTGATCTTGATTCGAGGAATAGGATTGGGGATACTTGAATTGCATGGCTAGTGGTTTGGTTAAGGTGGAATTAGTGTCTTGGGGTCAGAATAACTCAAAATTGATTCTTGGTGTTAGCCAATCTGAGGATGTCAAATCATGATTGATGTAATAATGATCAAGTGATTGAACATTTAGGTGGCTCGAACCCTACAGAAGTTAAAATATAGATCCTGAGAATCAGAATCGTGTTGCCGTGACCTAATGTCCGAGAAGAGGTAAGGAAATGTTTACCTTACATAAGTTAGAAGGCTAAACAAATCTTAGGTTGGAAGAATAAAGAGATATTGTGGACAGTCGACCACGTGATCGAAGATTGTCTTTATCTCTTGGGTCAGACGGAGAAGAAGTCCAATAGCTTGGATTGGATTTTGCGGTGATGGCACAAGGCGTAGAGGTGCCATCCACCATGATGGAAGGTTAGGTTTTCAGATTTTGGTGTTTTAGTACATGTATCATTTTGTGATTCTGAATAATATTTTCATTTGTGATTCCTAAGTTTATCAATTTATTTAAGGATCTAGGCTTGATACTAGCGATATCGAGGTCTACAACATCTTCTTGGGCCTATGATATGATTGGTTGGATTGAATAGATTTATTTTGAGGTACCAAGTTTTAATCTGATTTGGTGGTAATATGATTGGCGAACCACCATACTAGTGTGAATTGGATTGGTAAGGATATTACATCAAGCAATTGAGTTGTAAAATTTTAGGTATGAGCCAGAGTTAATCGAGGTACCAAGAAATTAATATCATTTTGACTGCAAGTCGTTTAATGGGGAATTGCACCAAAGTTCATTTATCAAATGAGACCACCCCTCGAAGTCATCCTGTGGTCACTAAGGAGTTTGGCTGTGTAAGTCTTTGAGGATGTTCCTTAGAGGAAAAGATTAGGCTGATTTGTGATCGGTAATTTGATGTTGTGTTGGAATCAACACTGACTTTTAAGGATTTCATAAGGAATTGAAGGAGCATCAACTAGGTGCCACTATGGGATACCTTAGAGCCTTTGGGGTAGTAAGATGAACTAATGAGATTACATGTGGATTATAAAAATTTAGGTTGTTTGGGAATGAATTGTTTGATAAATGAGCACTGTGAACGAATAGATAAATTGTTTGACCTTTTGCTAAGGCGGAGAGCTTTCAAAGGCCGATTCATAATCGGAATATTGTCAATTGTTGATAATTGGGAATTGTGACATGGCAGCATCCAGAATAAGGATATAACTGTTATAAATTCTGGTAATGCCATTGGGTTTATAGGTTCGTTGGCATTTTTGTGGATTTATGGAGTGGATCTTCTGGACGTATTTAGGTCTATTATGTGAAGGCCTCGTTGATGAATTGATGAACCATGGGGGTGTGTGAACTTTGCTTGAGGACTGTGTCATGGATTAGGAAGGCTGTTAGCCGTGTATTCAATTGAGGTTAGAGCGTGAGTTCAGTAAGGAGAAATGTTATATTGGGCATGTGGATTCTTCAGTAGCCTGAATATTGTCCTGCAGAGATTTGAGCAATGCATAATTTAAGAAAGACTGATTGATGTTGTGGAGGTGCATAGTTTTCTTGTGTATAGCTGAATCCGATAAGGTATTCGATAACTATTCCCCGAGGACTGTAGTGCCCGTGAGGTGTTTGGCTTAGAAGCGATTGGTATTCATCGGAATAGGAAATGTGAGGGTAGTCTTCGAGAAATTAAGGGTAAATTGTCGACCATATCATCGAATTGACACCTTATGGGTCTAGTGAGTTATAGTGGAATGTGTTGCCCTTGAGGAAGTTGTAGGATTATGTTTCCCTGCTACTTGTATGGGTGGTTGGTGGAAAACCTATGATCAGAATTACTCCGCCAATAGTTTGAGGTTAGCCATTGAGATCCTTGCTTTAAGAACTTGAGATGGTAATTGTCAAATAATTTTAAGAATCTGAATAGTTGTGCCTTAAGAAGAGTTAATCATATGACAGTGCTAGGGGATAAAGCTACTTAAAGATTGAGAAGATGAATCCTCGTGCCATTTAAGGAAGACGGGCAATAGGATTGATAATATGATGTTGGGAGTCTTTAGATTTGTGGTGTTTTTGATGTTTCATAGGAAATGTGGAAGGTGAATCCCAATTAGATTCCAATATTGGATCAAATGGGATGCTATGCTTTTAATTTGGGAGATAGAATTGTATTCGAAGTATTGCAATTATGAAATTATGAGATGGGAATCCTTGTGGTTTTGCTTCGGTGTTGTTAGAATGGCAGAGACTTTGGGTGTTTGGATAAGAGTAGATTAGCTAACGAGGTTGGTCCGTTTATTATGAAATTGGATGATCCGATCAGAATGAATAAGTTGGCATGTTAGTATGCCAATAAGATGATAAATTGTTAAATGTTCAAGTTTGAGGTTTCAATGGTAACTTGAGACCGTACCGAAATTGTTAGAATAAATGCTTCAATTATGTTTCCTATGGTGGTTGTAATCTGAGGATTATGGGTTCTACCTAGGATACATCGATACCTTTGGGATTCTCTTGAATTTGTAGTTGCTGTGTAACCTAAGTGTCTAATATGAATCAATGGATAAAACTAGCAAGTTGATTTAGTGTGCAAGTAAATGGTTAATTAGAATAACGCAGTGGTAACATGTGGCCCGGTGGCCCAAGGATTTCAGGATAAGGTTGAGGTTCCATGTGATCGATCATTTTTTATGCTTATAATGGAACTAAAGTTAAAGTTCTTTTTTTTGGCTCGTTCGAGGTATTGAACTAAGTCAGAGGAATAGCCAATATAATTTGGGTTGCCCTCAAATTTGGTGGATTACCATAAAGTCTCCAATGTATTGATGATTGAGGAAGTAAATAAGTGATTGGTTTAAGCTGTTTTGGGGATTAGGAAATCATCTTATGATAAGGCTCTAACCTAGATTTGGATAGGAAGTATTAGACATTAGGAATTAGGATGATTTATTTGTTTAAGACCTTCTAGAATAACTCATTTAATCTAGAATATGACATAGGATCGTGAAAAGGAATTCTGTAAGAATTTTCCTGAATTATTAAATTTTAAAATTTGTTAAATTTTGAGGATAAAATTTTTATAAGTGGAAAAATATGTCGAATATTTTTATCCGATTTAATTGGAATTATTTATTATTTTGGATAATTTGGGTGTGACAACAAATAAGCAAATATTATAAAATTTTGAAGGATATTGGATTAGTTGGGTTGGCACCCGAAGTGCGCCCGTACCGTCACCCAAGTATTAATTTGAGTTTTAGAATAGAAGAAAATAAATATAATAGTAATAATAATAATAATAATAATAATAATATTATTATTATTAAAGAGGGACGCAGAAGGGTTTTCGAGAAGAAGAAGAGGGAAAAGAAGAGGAGAGAGAGAGGGCCGACAGAGTAGAGAGAGAAAGAGGAAATTGAGGTCTTCAAGTCCAATTCTGACTTCGAGTTAGTTAAAGAAGTAATAGATCGGGTTAAAACAAGTATACCCATACCCTTTCGTTCTCTCTTTTTAATTTTCGTTCAATCCCCATCGGGTATTATTATCCCGATACTCGACCCATGCATATATTTTGTGGAACCTACAACTTGGATATGGGAATTTATCAATTTCTTGTCCGATTCATTATTTTCGCATAGTTTTGTGCATCCCAAAATCATAACCTAAGCCCGGACCTCGTTTAACCGATTATTTTGAGTTGTATATATGATTTGGCTTTATATAATGAAAACCCATGTCTTGAATATAGTTATTTACCAATTGGGTATCCAATTTTTCATGTTTTGTCCGGTTTGTGCATATGGGACCGTAAACCCGCACCTAACACTATTCACCCGAGTTGTTTGGGGACTTATGCATGATTCCATTTTGTTTAATTGATATTTAATCATATGTAATTGTATATGTTAAATTGTATATTTCAAAAATTACATTATATTTATTTGTGAAGGTAATTTATTGTTCGAAAGTTCTAAAATCATATTTGACTCAGGGTGGTAAGAATTTTTATTTTTTTCATACTTTGTGATATTCATACATATAATTTAAGTCATATGAAGATTTAAACCCACAATAAATATAAAAATTATATAAGTATACGATGAAAATTTCATAATTTGATGTGTATGATCTATTCTCTCGGAGTGAAAACTTTATAAAAGAAGTCTGGTGGACTTTCCTTTAAATAATAAGAAACGGTAAAATCTAGACCACGGATTTATATTTCAGAAGGTAGTAATTCTTGGCATGCCATTGATATTACAGTAGAAACTCAATGATTATCCTGACCATGTTTTACAGTGGGTGATATTATTTGGCATGCTTAATATATTATAGTAGAAGATTGTTGTTTGCTAAGGGTCATGCCGCCTCTGGGTTTTGAATAGGAGGAGATGGCTTTAGATTGTGTAGTAGCAAATGCAATCCAGATTTTGATCTACCGCTCTTTTAGTCAGTAAGGCCTACTGGCCATGATCTGTAAAGATAATAACATTTATATATGTTTTTGAAACTTCAAGAGAAGAAAGATAAAATATAAAAAGTTATTTATATTCTGAAAATATATTTGTTCATATTTCATGTTATACATTATATATCAACTCCCATTTCCTTCCTTATTTCATTTTAAATATATTGTACATTATCCTCGATTATATTGCACTCGTTGAGCATTTGGCTCACCCCTGCTGTTTGTTCTTTCTTCAGATGAGTACGAGCTTCTACCTGATAAGGTAGAATAGAGATTAGGAATTGACTAGGTTACAAATCTTGGAGGAAAAGCTTTGTGGACTTAGTTTAATAGTTTTGTACCTTCATCAAGGAGTATTTTGTATATTTTCAGATGGAATTTTATACCGATATATGCGTGTGATGATGATGTATATCGTAGTGTAGTTTTTGCTATGTTGATGGATGTATATGTTTCTGGAGGTTATTATAGTTTGTATTAGTACCTAGTGGCATCTTATCTAAACCAACTATATGACGGAGTTATGACGTCAGTGCCACATGTTGCTTGTGGCTCTTTTTGGATCCTATGTTAAGTGGTGTTGTGGTTGTATATTTGTTGTATAGGTTTTGTATCAGTCTAACAGCCATTTTTCTACCAGAACTCTTCCCAAATATGGTTAGAAATGCGGCTCATCACAAATGTAACAAGAATTACCTAGAAAATTTAGCAAAGAATAGCAACAAGAGAAGGAAAAATTTAGGGTGCACTTGCCTTCACTCCAATTTACCCAAAATTTAACTTGGATCAACTAAATTTCAGCTTCAATGGCCATTTCTCTTTCTTTTTTCTTCTCCTCGTCTACCTCTCTTCTCTGGAAACTCTGAAGAAAAATGATAGAAAAAGCCAACTAGTCCCTATTTATACTACACGACACTCGAGCGCCAATTCAGGTGCACGTGAGGCAGCTTAGTGCCCTTAGGTACAGCTCTGGCGTGCCTCAAGCACCGACCCCATGGTGCTCAGGTACGGGTCAGGCTTTCATCAAGTGCAAGCTAATCTACTCTTCATGTACCGGCTTACATCCGGCACCAATCAGGCATCCCTTTTTAGATTTTGCTCGGTCTAATTTTAATTTTTAACCCAATTTTTTACATCATTTGATATCAGTTTTAATTAGCTTAACTCAATAATTCAAAATTATCATAAATTAAAAACTCGGACTTTACATTCCTCCATTTCTTATAATAATTTCATCCTCAAAATTTTATAGAATTTGACATACCTCAATGAAGAAATAAATATGGTTCTTCTCTCAGATGTCATCTTCTCTTTCCCACATGGCCTCTTCATAGGAATGATTCTGCCATAAAAGCTTCACCAACGGAGCTACCTTCATTTGAAACATTTGATTTCGTCCACTCAAAATTTGAATTGGTTCTTCAATATACTCAAATCTTCGTTAATTCGTAATGGCTCATATTCAATAATATGCGTCGAATCATACACATACTTCTGTAGTATTGACACATGAAAAATATTGTGCATATCTCCCAAGTTCGGTGGTAAGACAATTTGTAGGCCACTTTTCCAATCTTCTCTAAGATTTTAAACTGTCCAGTGAACCCCAGTTTTAATTTTCCTTTATTTCTAAATCTTGAGATTCCTTTCGATGGAGAAATCTTCAAATTATATAATTTTTAACTCAAAATTATATAATTTTTAACTCAAAATTCAGCTCTGATCTCCTCCAATCAGCATTACTCTTTTGCCAACTTTGAGCAACCTTTAACCTTTCATGGATCAACCAAATCTTATCAAACATCTCTTGTATAACTTTCTGTCCGAAAAGTCTCCTCTCTCCAGTCTCTTCCCAATGTATCAGATAACGACACTTTCTCCCATACAATGTATCAAATAGGGCCATACTGATATTTGTCTGATAGTTATTATTATATGAAAATTTTCCCAATACCAAATAATCATCTCAATTATTTTTTATCTCCAAAATCAAAACTTTTAGCATATCCTCCAAAATTTGAATCATTTACTCTGATTGTCCATCTATTTGGGGATGATACATTGTACTAAATTTTGAATTTATCCCTAATTCACAATGAAAATCTCTTAAAATTTGAAAACAAACCTTGAATCTCGATGAATGATAATAGATGCTGGCACACCATGCAATCTAACCACCTCATTAATGTACAATATAACTAGTCAAACTTAAGAAAATATCTTCTGTACATCTATAAAATGTGCCAATTTCATAAGTCGATCCACAATCACCCAAACTACATCATGGTTTCTCGACATTCTTTGCAATCCTATCACAAAATCATTGCAATATCTTCCCATTTTCAGCTTAGTGTCGGAATAGGTTGTAATAGGCCAGGTGATTTCTTGTGCTCGACCTTCAAATGTTGACAAATCAAATATCAACCCACATAAACTGTAACTTTTCTTTTCATATTTCTCCACTAAAATATCTTCCTCAAGTCTTGATACATTTTATTGATTCTCGAATGGATAGTGTATTTCGATTGATGTGCTCCATTTATAATCTTTTCCTTCAACTCTCCAACGTTCTGTATACATATCCATTCTTGGAACCTCAAAACTCTATCAGTCGTTATACTATAATCAACTCTAGAGTCTCGATCTAAATCTCCAACAATGTCCATAAAAAATAGATCATCCATTTGAGCTCTTTTGATTTTTTCCAAAAGCTCTAGTTAGACTTGAAAATAAGACAAAATCATCTGATTGCCTTGGAAATATCATTTAATGTCATAGTCTCATACATTCTAACATCTCCATCTCTTTAATCTTCAACTTAGCCATAAAAGTCATTTGGCGGCTTAAGGCATCTGCCACAATATTGGCCTCCTGGGTTGATACTGAATCTCGCAAGCGTAATCCTTTGAAAAATCCATCCATCTCCTTTACTTTATATTCAATTCTTTGTGAGAAAATAGATATTTCAAGCTCTTGTGGTCTAAATATACCAAGAACTTTTTCTCACACAAATAATGTTCTAAATCTTCAATGCGAAGATCACTACCGCTAACTCTAAATTATGAGTTAGGTTGTTCCTTTCATTAGTCTTTAGTTGCCTCGATCCAAATGCGATCACCTTCCCATGTTGTATCAGAATATAGCCCAATCCAGTCTTTAAGGCATCATAATAAGCCACAAAACTACTAGATTCTTCTGGAGTCATTAAAATCAGGGCTGTTGTCAATTGGTTTTTCAACTCTTGAAAACTTTACTCACATTTCGCCATCCATATAGACTTGGTTTCTTTCCATGCCAATCGGTTTAAAGGCATGGCAATTATGGAAAATTTATCCACAAACCTTT